>QZFA01000108.1:0-100349 GCA_003614995.1 Cladosporium phlei
CCCTATCGCTCCGTCGTGACATCCACCCTCAGCACCATTGAGAGACCTACATCAATCTTTCGGTTTCTCCATGGTACCATACTTCACTTACGGTAATACCTGAACGCTCCGACCGCAAATCTCACCTGCGAACCACTGAGAGAGCTCAAAATTCACTTTTGGATTGGGGTACGGTACATGGGTATCTATGTATTTCTCACTGCCTGCTCGTAGCATTGGACCAGTTGGTCCATTCGGTGAAGATGCTTTTGTGCACCTTACTCTTCGGATCGAGCCACGCTTTTTCCTCCAGCGCGTTATACAGCGCCTTGACGGCACTGTAGTGCTTGAAATCCATGGCGATCAGGACCTTTGCAAGGAATAAACCGGAGCGGCTGCATGCGCTCGCGTGCAGCTTGGAGCCACCCTTGGCCATTTCAGCGTGCAGCGACGATAGGAGAGCCAAAACTGGCTCTGGCTCGGAGAATTTCGGCAAGCTTTTGTGCTTGCTGGACTGATCGAAGTAAGTCTTGAGGATGTGGTTGGCCTTCTCGGCGGTCTGCTTGCTGGAGGTTGTGCGGATGAGGATTGATAGCGGCATGATAATATCGAGAGCGAGGATGTTGCCATACTGCGCTTTGACGTAGATCTCCAGGAGATCAAGGACGCGGTTCTTGAAGTTGATGATATTGGCTTTGGCGTCCTTGTTATCCTGCTTCTTTCCGGATCGCTTCTTGATTTCCTTGAAAAAGTTCTCCAGGGCAGGCTCAATTGCGAGCATTTGCTCGTCGTCCATGTCAGAATCTTGGTCTTCTTCGTCCGCATCCTCGTCAAAGCCGGCGGTTCCTAGGGCTTCAGCGAGCTTTCTATCAAAAGCGGCAAGTTCTTCCTCATCCTCCTCGTCCTCCTCGTCGTCGTCACCAGAGCTCTCGTCGGAACTGTCCTCCTCGTCGTCACTGCCGCTTTCGGTAGCACCATCAACACCGGTTGCCTCGCCATCGACCATCTCCACGTCAGACATGTCTTCGACATCGATCGCAGAGCCATCCTCGGAGCCGTCATCTTCCGGAGCGCCCATACCGTCTTCTCCCTGTGCAAACAGCTCCTGCTGTCCACTCAAGCTCTCTTTTTGCGAAAGAACGTCGAGCATAGATTGCAGACCATCTGCGGTCAGGCTTCCGGCCAATGCAGAGAAAACCTGCTCGGCAAGGTCGCGGAACAGCTTGGACTGCTTAGACACGAAGCTCAAGAGAAGCTCGATCAGCATAGAGGCAGAGTCGGGGTTCTTGCCCCAATCGCCAGCGCATGCGTGCAAATCTTCCAGCACCGGGACGGCATCCGGCTCCTCGTTGTAAATCTGGAAGACAGACATGGCGAAGAGCAAAGCGAAAGCCTGCGCAGTCGAGGCCTTGGACTGGTTCTTCGTTTTGGCCACCTTGTCTTGCGCATCCTGGATGGCCTTGTCTGTGCGCTTGACCAGAGCTTTCGTCTCTTTGCTGGCAGTCGACTGGAAGTATGAGCGCCTCGACGAGCGTAGGGCCTTGAGCAGGCCGTACACCGCGGAAGCGGCATCAGCGAGCGGCAAACTCATCAGTAGCTTGACGCAGGAAGAGAGTCGCGTACGACATTCAGACTTTGTTGAATCCGAGAGCGCAGGTGTCACCTCATCTGACTCGGCAGGTTCGCAGTAGCCCAGTTCGATGAAGGTGTCGAGGACCAAATTGAGCCATGCCGAAGGAGTCGCGCTCTTCTGCTTGGAGTCGTGCTTTACGAAGAGCTCAGTGGGCTCCTTGTGTGAGCGGACGATTGAAACAAGCAAGTTGGCAAGGTTGCGCCTCTGAACATCCACCTGTTCAAGCTTGACGTTGGGCTTGCGCATCAGCTGCTGAATAACGCTGACAACACTAAGTAACGCCTCCGAATTTGCTTGACTCAGCAGAGTCTCCACGGTCTTTGTCCTAGTAGCCTGGTCGAATGCACCTTGCTCAATCAATCCTTGGACCAGACCAGCGGTAGCGCTAGTATCTTGCTTCGACCTAGCGATGGCAGGGTTCAGTGCCACTTTAGCAGCATCGAACAGATTATTCGAAGGCTTGGCACGTTGGTTGATAATACATCGAGTCAGATTCGAGGTGAATAGTTGATGGAGCAGAGCCGAGGGCGCGGAGGACATTGCCAGCCCCAGCACCTGGAAGCCGAGCGCTTTCCTTTCTGCTGATGAGGAATCGTGGAAAAGACCAGACTCCACGACTTGAGTCCAGAATTGTGTGAAGTCCTTGGCGGAGCGCGAACCGCCGTAGAGTTCACTGAGAACGACTGGCCATGCGAATGAAGGTGCCGTCTGTCGCGATCCAGACCCAGCCTTGCCACCTTGCTCATCATCGATGGGAATTTCCTGGATGACCTTGCTTAGGACTGTCCTTTCATTTGCAGTGAGCGGGTCATTGTGATGCCAGATGCCTTTAGGTAGCTTGACTTTGGTCGGCGATTTAGTCAATGCGAGCCAGATGGCCACTCCCTCGGGAGTCTTCCAAAGTGAGTTTTCGTGGAGGCCGTCGACAATGGTCTGCAGGCGGTCGGCGGGTAGCCCTTTACCTACACCAACCAGATACTCGTAGAGCATTGCGCCGCACTCCCTGCGCAACCACTGCTTCTCGCACATGAGCGTCATCACTGCCGTCACAAACTCCTGCCATTCTTGCGAAGAGACCGTCGCATTAGATCCAATGCCACTCTGAAGAACCGCCTGATAAGCGAACCTCCTTCCGAGCAGATGATCGCGCCTTTCTTGGCCGCCGGCAGTCACATGCGCTGTAGTGAACTCGGCAATCTTTGCAGTGATGCTTTTGAGGGTAACACCAGATGCCTTGAGGTCCAGTGCCAGCCTCAGTACCTCTGAGAGAGCGATCGAGAACCCGAGTCTGGCCGCTTTCCTTCCACTACAAAGGCCTTTGATGAGCCTGGCGATTGCCTTTTCGATGCGCTCGACCTGATTATCGGAGTTGGCAGAGAGATTGCGGATGACTTCCCCGGCCGCTTTGATCCTGACCGCCTGGACGTCGTCCGCGAGGTCATTGTAAATTTTAGCCAGCTGCGCATCCGCCTGAGAGTAGTCCAGACGCCTCTTGCGCGAAGGATGAATCGCGATCGCCGCATCTTGCGCGATTGCGACGTCATCGCCATCGTGTGCACGTTTCACACCTCCCATGATTGTTGTTGTTTGATGGTGTGAGATTGTGAGATTGTAAAATTGTTATGACGAAAGGCGAGGCCCAAAATCTCTAATTACGACAAATTACCTGAGCACCGAAAATCCGAAAGAAGGACCGGCACGCGCGGGCACGAGCCGGCGCATAAATTACTGGGGTTGGGCCGGTAGGGCTGACCGCTGATGTGATGCAATTATAACAATCCTCAGTTCATACCTAGCTTCATGCTAAAGTCTGCCAATATACGGTGGTATCAGTAAATTCCATGTGCCAAGTTTGTCCATATGCCAGTGAGATAACAACAAAAGAGGGGTTTCCGAGCATCTTGATGTCACAAGCGATGTGTAGTATCAGCAACTTTAGCATGTCGTATACATGGTAGTCCCGTTTCAATCAAAAGACTGTGGCATGTACGAAGGATCGATGTTCGATATCGATATGGCATTGGGCAGGCATCAGCATCGGCATCAGGCACCCAGAAATTGGGATTGGGATAAATCAAAATTGGATTGGGACATTTGGCATGGTTCGCGTACAGAAATACGAACAACAGGGGACGGCACGGTGAACCAGGAACATGCTCGATCGATCGCATAGTGGGTTAGCAGTTCGTGTCGATGATGGCTTGAATACTCGATGGGCCTCGACGTGCGTCGATTCATCGAAACCTTCCGATGACGCAGCAGCACCAGACTTCGATGCTGCATCATTCTGGAGCATGAACGGCTGGTCATCGAGCGATGTGCTCGTCACGTGACAGCGAGATCGGGCTCTTCGGGAAAGCAAACTTTTTGCCTGGATCCGGTGATGCCAGTGATAACCAGGATATGCGGACATGCAGATCCGCTTTGTTTATCTCGACGCGTCGACGCGTCTCCTCGGTTTTCTCACGACTCCCGAGGATACGGGTGCTTCCTGGGCAAGGGGCAGCTCCATTGTGGCAGCTAACTCCATCACACATGGCCAGAGTCGTGAAAGTGCAGTAGAGAAACGGTCGACTGGACCCTCAGCGGAGGTTGTAAGAAAAAATTCATGTAGTTCCCGCTGGTTAAGGGGCCATCACGTGTGTTGGACCTCCAAGTTGTCCAAGCTGGGCGGCGGAGTGTCGTCAAACGCCGACCACGGGCCAGCAACGATATACAAGAACCCTTAGCGAAGTGCCTACGCGCTGGTCTGGCGAGAATCACGCGGCCGCGGGCCAATGGCGGTGCTTCCGTACTATATAGCAAAACAGCCACTGTAGAGACTATTGTACGGTTGTACCCTTGCTCCCTTACGAAGTTTGGGGGACTCGCGGCCAACAAGCGAACGGGTCGCCGGCTGTTTTGGGCCTGACATATGCTGAGGAGAGTTGAGGAGTTACCGGTTTCCAGGTGCGGCATCCGCCCACATTATCTGCCTCAAGCAGATGTCACAGCTGCTCTGCAGATGATAGTCCGGCCAATTATTGCAGTGCTGCGAAACCGGCCAGGCCAAGCCCAGCTGCGCACCACGCCAGCCCTTCCACCCACCCACCACGCCCTGCGCTGCCAATACGTGGGTGGTGTTACGGCGCTAGCGTTGCACAGCTCTACCGGAATCCGTCGCGTCGCGATGCCAAAGGCGCAGTGGGGTAGCTGGGTAGCTGGCGAAGAGGCTTTCCCATCGCTATCGCCGTGGGCCGCATTGGGATTGTGCAGCGTGATCTAGTGGGCAAATAAACAAACGTGAAGATGCGTGGGCACCCAAAGACCGTGAAATGAAGAGATCGAGAACGATTTCTGCCATACAGGGCAGTATAGCGTGAGGTGACGTAGAGAGGCCTCCTACATCGACGCGATAGCAGTGCCATCACCGATTGTTCTGGCTCTCTGCCACGCGCCCGAAGGAAGCGCACGCACGCCTGGGGTGTCGGTGCGAGACGACTGCTGCGAACGGCCAAGTGTGCTCGTGAGCGCCGCAGTGGGCCAATGGCAACAACGGCAAAGCGTGACCAGGGGCGGGCGGAGATCATGGCGCGATGCCCTGCCTTGACAGCCCGGGCTGGTGCGTGCCACAGTTGCTTCGGCGATTCATGGTGGGATTGATTGAGACGGAGAAGGGTTGGCTGGCTTAGCTATGATGGCCATGATGGACGGCTGCGACGACACTGCGGTGCCGTCTCCGGGCAGGGCAGGACGATGGGCCTGCTACCATGGGAAAGACCAGACAAGGGCTATGCAGGGTAGTAGAGATGGCTCTTTTGAGCATGTGGGAGATTGACTTGTCCATGAGGCACGAGTGCCATGGGCGAGGATACGCTTTGGCATTGCGGGCGAGAGTGTGAGGTATAGGTTTTACGACAGGTCTCCAGCACGGTACGGCCACGGGACCACGGACAATTGTACGACACGATTACTATACCTGGCACACACGCGAGCACCCGCAAGTTGCAACGTGTACCTTGCAGAGGATCTCGCCAGGCCCACACAGGCACGACAGCCAGGAGGAGCTATATGTACTACTGTTGCTCAGGACGATTGCCAGGCGCCGGCGGACTGGGGCTGCTGGTGGCTCGAGGGGCTGAAGGCGGGACGCCGGTTGATGGGGAGCAAGGTGCAAGTGCCTCGTTTGGCAAGTCACATGTATGTAGCTGTTGGCCGTGATATGCAGCCTTCCCGCTCACTGCGGGTTTAAGTCGTGCATGGATGTGCGTGAGATGCATGAGAGACCTTAGCAGCTTGGGTACTTGGGTGTAGGCCGGTTTGTGGGTAGACGGGTGGCGGATCGACGATACTGCGAGAGCCAGTCGATGGCATTTCGTCGCAGTCAGATAGCCAATTCGGAGGGCTATGCGGATCGGCTAGTCGTTTAAAGTGGAGTGGGTGGAAGCCGACCAGCTTCCCAGGGCGAACTGCCTCTCGTCGTGCTAGTGCTGAGAGGACTAGAGGGAGACCCAGTAGTCAAGGTTGCGCCGTTACCAAGCGCCGAAACGCTGTATGCATGCACGTCGCTAAACCCGCAAGGCACCCCGCTCGGGCCACTATGCCAGCTGCAGCACTGCTGCCAGAGCAACAACAGGCCGGGCGTGCAACTCTGCTGCCAACCTGCCAACCTACTTTATCCACTCGACATCTCTCAGTGGCAGTCCTTCTTCTCCCGTCACCAGCATCTCTATCGATCCCGATAGCACCCGACGACGACGACGACGACGACGACGACCTCGACCTCCCTAACGCAGTCGCTACCGCCGCCCTTTCCGCCAATCGATACCCGTTTGACCATCCCGCGAACATTCACCACCACCAATACTACCAACGACGACAACGAGAACATACAGTCTACCGAGCATCAGATTGTATACGCCTCAATCCGATTACAATACCATATACCGAGCACCAATACCAAATACCAAATCCAATTCCATCACCACCGAACTTTCAATCCCACAAACGGCATTCCACTCTTCACTCCCGATATCCATCCATCCTCACATACACTGGACGCTTTGAATAGCTTGGTCCAGCATACCGCCATCATAACATCACACACAATACCAACATCCTATCATGGAGTGCTCATCACCGCTCGCCGCGATGCGGCCGCAGCCTCCCACTTTTGGTGGCAGACGTGATCTCCCATATCACCGCGCTCTCTACAACAATACCAACCAGCAGCCCTACGACTTCAGCAGCTTCGACTTTAGGAATATGAGCATGAACCAGTCCGCGAAGCCTGCCACCAGAGACTACTTCAACCTCAAGCCTGCACGCACCAACTCGTCGCCCACATCAAGTCTGACTGCCGACCTTGACGCCAACTTCCACATCGACCAAAGGTACGGACCTCCTCCACATTCCTCGCTTCAAGTTCTAGAACTCTTGCTCACCATGGCAGCAGTCCCAATGTAGCAACGCCCAGGCGTTGTCTCTTCAGCACCAATGTCATTCCTCCCATGGACGAAATGTGTAAGTGCCAATGGCTTCCCATGCGTGTTGCAAGTAGTGCGAAACTGACTCCCGGAAAGACCACATGAGCACCCCACCAATGGACATCGAAGGCACCACCCCTCCCGTGCCCTCGTCTTCTCCTGGCATCGACAACATGGACATCTCGCCGCTTCCCCACAAGCAGCCTTACTTCGTCCACCAGGTCACCCTTCCCTCTCCTTCTCCCGTGGAGATGGTAACCCCGGACGAGCAATCCGACGATCTGCTGTCCCCGCCTGAAGACTTCCCCACCCCTACCGCAGATACACCTAGCTTCCTGCAGCTGCCTGAGTGAGTAACTCTTTTCACTCCCACCTCCACAATAATTAGCTAACATTCTTCCCAAGACGCAAACGCTCTTCCAGTCGTCCTACCCTCGCTCGCTCCAAGCCTTTCTCTACCAACAGCATCCCCCAACAACGGCCCAGCAGCGCCGAGACCCCTCTCCCACCCTTCCGCTTCGGCAATGTCGCGCCCGGCAACTTCGCCAGCTCATCGACACCGAGTCTGATCGAGAGCCCGATCAACGAGAACGACACTTTTGGGTCAATGCTCCCGGTCTCCCGACGACCCTCAACTGGAGCTGTCGGCCGCAACTCTGGCTCGCCATGCGTCAGCCACGTCCGCAAGCCTTTCAGCAGCCGTCCCGCCTTCAGCCGTCCTCCCCGCAAGCAAGTTCGCCGCTCCCTCAGCATGTTCCAGCACCCCGACGATATCATGAAGGAAGAGCAGGAGAACTTCGACGTGACCTCGGCTCCCAGCCTTACTTCTCCCATGGAAGACCAACAGGAGAGCACCCTCAAGCTTCCCCACTTTGTACACGACAACGACGCCGACGGACTCCCGCGCATCTCCCAGGAAACCATGACCGACATCCTCGACACCAAGTACAACGACCAGTACAAGCAAGTCATTGTCATCGACTGCAGATTTGAATACGAATACAACGGTGGCCACATCGAGAGCGCCGTCAACTTTAACGACAAGCAGCTCCTAGCCGAGAAACTCTTTGAACAAGGATCCGACCCTTCTAACACTCTACTCATCCTCCACTGCGAATACTCCGTCCACCGTGCACCTCTTACCGCAAAGTTCATCCGTAGCCACGACCGCAACGTTAACATGGAACACTACCCCCGCCTTACCTTCCCCGAGATGTACATCCTAGACGGTGGCTACAGCCGCTTCTACAGCCAACAACCGAGCAAATGCTACCCGCAAAACTACGTCGAGATGAACGACGAGCGCCACGAACAGGCTTGCGAGCGCGGCATGGCCAGAGTCAAGTCTCGCCCAAAGCTTCTCAAGGCCCAGACCTTTGCCTTTGGCCAGACCGGCTCCGACGATATGGTCGAAGACTCCCCTACTGCCCAAGGCAAGGGTGCCAGTGTTCGTGGTGGCCTTACAAGCCGAAGCCAGACCTTCCAAGTCAGCCCTAACGTTGCCCAAAACATCGGCTCTTCCTTCGCCAGACGCATGGCGTCCTACTAGCTGGCTACTCTCAACCCTCTCAACCCAGTGCATAAACAATCACGCAGCATCAACCTTTTGATTTCATTTGTTTCAGTCGACGTTCTATTTGGCGAGGAGTTCTGGATACCCTGTCCGCGGCACCATTGTTGCCGCCTTTTCTCCTTTGGTCTTTTCTCGCTCTATACCATTTTGGATATTGCCACGATCCTGGACTAGAATCTTTGCATTCACCGGCGTTTACACATCAGCGAGGAGTTCTTACCAGCCCAGCTGTTTGTTACGATTACCTTCTTCTGCCGGACTAGCATAGCGCTTTTGTTTGTTGTTTGCAATGCGGCGGTGGCGGCGGCGCAAGGAGAAGACATCCTTTTGCGACCGACCGACTTTTTGATTGTTTTGGCTGATACACCTTATTGGGAGCCTCTTTCTTTTCTTGGGTCTTTTACGCATCTCCTTTGTTAAACTATTACCCCATGGTCAAAAAGACTTACTGATGCGGCTCAGAGCTGCTTACTGCTACTTTTGCAACTTCTACAACTACTATGTTGTCGTCGATAACGACTAGAATTGAATCAAGCTTCAAACTCAAACCTCTTCACTTTCCTCTACTCGATTCTGGTACTCAAAGTCTTCAACACGCGGTCTTGGGAGTCATAGTTGATTTTGGTGCATAACAACGCGGAGATTACTCCATCCATGTGATCCGTGACCTGCAAGTATATCTGCAAGGGTCATATCTTACTTATCTTCTTCTACTAGGTATAGGCTGGCAAGCTGCAGTATGCCGTGTTACCGCGTACCAGCGGTGTAGGTTTCCTTCACAAGAGAGCAACGGCCATGGGATCCTTGGCGTCGCGTCCAGCATGGCGTTCGTCTAGACCTGGCATCGCCCTGCCTTGCTTTTCAGCTTCGTCGGCACATTTGACCATTCACCATCAACCCTGGTCATCATCATTATCGCAATCAAAATAATAACAATAACAATGTCGACAATTACAAATGCACGAATTGTCGCAAATTCGACAACACAGTAAAAACAATACATCCTCTCTGGCTTCTGGAACATTTGCGAGATGATAGAAGAATAGATCGGATCGCGTGCGCAAGATCGCTCGTCAATCGCGTCTCTCCCCGGTACCATTTTCTTTCGATCGACGGGATGTGCGATGCGATGAGATGTGTGCCGTCATCCTCGATATCCCGTTGGAGATGCAATCGACGACCCTTTTTTCGAAAACAAAAAAAGAAAACAAAAAACAGTTAGAGAGACATCAAATCTTATCAGCTCAGCAGATGTCTCTGCCAGCGGCAGCAAGGCAAAAAAGAAGGTCTCAGGCAGATAACAGTTAGTCTCAGGTACCCAATGTCTCATCCGAAGAACCCTTAACTTTAAAATTGACCCCAAACCTCCCCCACACTTCGACACGCGACGCTTATGTTCACGCGACGACAACGCGACTAGGCATATTGATCGCCCGGCCGAAATAAGGAGGAGAAGAAAAAAAAATCAACACCGGCAAGACCGGAGGCTAGATGAAAATCATTCGTTCCACCAAACGCACCGTCTGCGGCACCTAAAAGAATCAGTTCCCGACGAACGTAAGAACTAAGATAATTAAAATATTGGCCGAACAGGTGGAGATCTAGGTGTTCGGGTTGCTCGATGCACGACTCGTCCACTTTAGGTCACCACTTGCCCCCTGGTTTGATCATCCTTCCTCCAAGCAACCAAGCAACCACTTGTCCTTCAGCTACTCCTTTCCTCTTCTGTTTGTTCCATTTACCGCACGCGTTGATCTTGGGACGCGTTTTCGCGTTTATACCGAAGATAAAACGTTCCCTTTCCGACCGATGAAGTTCCTATCGAGGGAATTCCGAGGATCGGGAGACGCCGTTTGGTGCGGATATGAGAAGATCTTCTCCTCCTTTCTCCTTCTCCCTTGGCCTTCTTCTCCTCATTATCTGCAGGTCGGATATATGCAGGTCGTGACTTGTATGTTACCGGCATGCAGGTGTGATGACGGGACGCGTTAACGTTCTTTAGATGATGAATGATGATCACTTACCTGCCCATCGATCGACTGGCCGTTCGGGTTTTCTGCATGCTCATCATCGTGTCTTACTTGCACATTTCTTTACGTGTCTGACCTTGCCTTGCCTTACCTTACCTTTTACTCGGCCGTCTTCCCTCTCTTCAACGTCTTGCCATGCCACGCTGTCCATCATCATCGAGCGATCCTACGATGGAGTGACGGAGTGGTTGAGACAACCTCATGTCCTTTCTTCCCTTCTTCTTCAACAACAACGACCTTCTACCCTTCTTCCTCTCCAATGTCTTGCCATGCCACGCTGTCCATCATCATCGAGCGATCCGGCGAAGGAGTGACGGATGGTTGAGACAACCTCATGTCCTTCTTCCGTTGTTCTTCTTCATCAACGATCCTCTGCCTCCCTCCCTCCCTCCCGTGCTGCTTTTGTTTCTCCTCATCTCTTCTCGCGTGATGGCAACGGTGTAGCCGTCGCCATCGCCGTCATTGTCTTTCGCCTTGTCCGTCCCTTACTGTCTTGTCTCTGTCATGTCTTGTCTTTTTATCGTCTCATCTTAAGAATGACGAAGAGACAGAGGAGAGATCGGATCGGAGCAGATCGACGAGCTGCGTGGAACAAGAGGAACGATGACGGAGGTGGTCTCCGGATCATTTCTGGCTGCGAGTGGACAAGACAGTTGATGCAGGTGGTTCAAATTGTCGCGTGAGCGAGGAAGATGCTGTTCTTATTGTTTTACTTAGCAAGGTGGGACATGTGAGGTGAAGTGAGCTAAGGCGGACCATATGACTTCACGATTGACTGCAACTAGCTGTAGGCAATCGTGGTCGCGTGACGTCGAAGGCTCCTATTTGTACGATAGTCTTTTTTAGTCTACCAAATCCTGAAGCTCGACTTTCTCCAACATCTCCGTCTGGGATGGAAGGTTGGCCTCTTGTGTTCGGCGGTATATTTACCTCTTCCGGATCACGACACTACGACTGAAATATCTCTCAAAACACTTGAATCGTACCTCATTGGAATCCCGACCCGGGCTGAGCCTACATTGCTGTTCAGAGTGATGTGCTTGAAGGATAAGCTAGCACGTTCACGAGAACAACAGAGATGTGTCTGCCATGTACTGCCGAAAGAGATTCGAATCGGGCTGATATGTAGTACTGCGGAGGCATGATTACGAATTGTGTAACTATGTATTCCGTGATGCCGGTCGAGGCGGTGGTCCGACGTTGATTTCTTCGATGTCCGCAGCACGAGACTCTGCGTTGGAACCAGCCGAGCTCCTAGGAGACCTCTCGCTGGTCTCGTTGCCCTCTCGTTCATCGACTGACAACTGAAGCGCCGACTGCCCGTACGGCCCTGAAAGCCATTCAGGCCTTTCCTGTGTTGTCGCAGGCTCAGGGGCGTACACAGGGACAAGCTCGTACTCGGCTTCTTTCTCACGAAGTACAGAGCCAGCAAAAGAAATGGTAGCTTTCTCCAGGTACTCCGGTAAAGGTTCTTTCCCGTCGTAATCCTTTTCCACAATCTCTTGGCTCAAATGAGCGCCTCTCGCTAATCGCAGGGTTGTCGAAAAGCTGTTGGTGTACGCAGCACTGCTGGTGTACATCACTGTCAAGCCAGCGACGACAACAAGCGTGGCCATCGCGATGGCAAGGCCATACGCGAACCAAAGCCTGGAGCTGGAGTACTCGTACAGAGGCGAGGTCGAGGTGAATGTGACCTCCGATTGGGGAAGCTTGTATAGCGAGGACTTGTTGGGCCTGTGTTCAGGATCAGCACGAAAGCGCAGATACTATGTCGATACGATATGGGGTACTTACTGAAGCTCCGGTAGGGATGCCAAACTGATTGTGAAGTTCGAGAAGAATTCTTCAAGCAAGCTGGAAAGCGACGGTGTTGGTTCCTCATTGGGAGTGGCATACATGCCAGGCGCATTCGAGTATCGATCGATCAGGTCCTGCTGGAGAGACTCTCCCTCTTTCCCTCGAACGATTCTAACAACGGGCTCCAACTCCGTTGATCTGGCAAAGAGCGTGTTCAAGATATAAGTGTCTTCCAGCTGCGCTGGCACATGAGTCGTGGCGTCTATGTACAAGCCTCCTCTGACAAGGTCGTTGAATGCGTCCCAGACGGCCTTGTAGGAGAATGCTGCCAAAACGTTGGCATCGAAAGCGCAAGTAGTGTTGGTCCCCAACAACCCGCTCCATAGGCCTTGACAATCTGCAGGAGCTGGCAGGTCCTTCCCAACCTCAAGAGCTGGAATGAGTGCTTCGTAATCGTACGCTGGCATGAAGCCCAAAGCGTAATCAATGAACCGGAACGGCTCATCGGCAAGCATCGAAATAGTTGACTCAACAGTCTGTATCCCAGCAGAGAAGTTGTAGCTGAGGTCGTAGGTAGAGTTGTGTAGATCACATTGCAAGAGAGTCAAACCGGGTTTGATGTAATCTTCGACCATTTGGGTCAAAGATACGTTCCTATTCCAATTGAAAGTTGCAGGCAAGAAGGGTTGTCCCCGCCCATGTCCACTTGTTGAGTCAAGTTATTCACTGAAGGGATCACTCCCACGTAAAATGGTACCATGTCTCCAGTGCTGCGGGTCCCGATTTCGTACTCTAGAGAAGTTTTCCTATGCAGTGGCCGCACGTAACCCTCAAAGGAAGGATCGTCCGGAGAGATATCTGACGGGATCGAAGGTGTCCAGTCCAGAGATGTCCAGGCCGGCGACGCGGTACATCGATTGCGGTGGGACTGTTCCTCCGCGGCTGTCGTAGAAGATATGATGGCCGACCGCGAAAAGAACGCCGACAACCAGTGAACCGACCATGGATACCAGCACAAGCCAGTGAACCTGCCGAAATGGACCTCGCATCTTCTGCAAACAAAGTAAGTCTTGGGTTAGATAGAATATGTTCTTTGGAAGTTGGGTCTCTAGGAGAACAAGACTGTCGAGGCAGTTACCCATGGGGGCTGAGGATAGCACCTCACAGATACTGTCTAGGGCGGTACGGTATCCATGTGCTGGCTCCCCGAGAGCACAGGATCATGGCGAGGCTGAAGCGACAGACTGCATGATCGAGCCCTCCTCAGCCTTGCAACCGCAGGCGCCACAAGAGTATGCACCAATGCCGTCTCGTCTCTCTGAGAAGGAGGGGTGTATTGCATGTATATATAGAATGCTGCCTCGTGCTGCTCCCCGAACATGTCGAAGTGTTGTATTATTCACACGGATTGTATGTTCAAGGCTTCCAGGAGCGATGGGGCCATCACTTCCTGTCGCGCTAGTGTCTTGGCGTTGGAGTTCGCGACTGTCCAATCAGAATCGGCTCTGAGCTGGGCTGGTGCTGACAACTTCCACCCCATCTTCCAGGACAATCTGCACGATAAACCCATCTACAGCGACGTCAAATATGGACATGGAAATTGATCCAGAAATCGCCGCGGCGATGGGCTTCGGCTCCTTCGGCGGCGCGCCGAAGAAGCGGAAATTTGGAGCCGACGACGCGTTCACCAGCACTTCGCAAACAACGTCAAAAGAACCCCAGCAAGTCGCATCCAAAGCAAATGCTGTTCCCGTGGCAGAGGTTCGGAGCCAGAGACGTCCTGTCGAAACAGATGAAGCCGGTGAGTGTTCACCACGTCTAGCAGCTTTTCAACATGTGGCTGATCACGCGTCTCTAGCACCAGTACCAGCACCAGCACCTGCTCACGACAACATCACTCTTGCGGATGGATCAGTCATGAGTCTACAAGCTCTGCGTCGTGGTATTCGCAACGAACGTGGAGATTTGGCGTACTTCCTACCAAGCTTCCTTGAAGACCCGTGGAAGGAGCTCGGTGCAGAGCAGGCTTGAAGTCGCCGCTCGGTCTTTACGAATCATTGGATCAAACGAGACCTACTCGCACAGGGAGTGAGCCTTTGTCTACTTGGCCATGCCACATGATCTCCGAATGCTTCCAACAGCAATCTGTACTGGAAATCGGCATGGTGGCCACGGCTGGCCAAACGAAACGACAGACCACGCTACCAACACCCTACCAGGAGATCCGCCTCATTCGCAACAAACTTCGCTTTGCTTGGATCAGGATTCGTGCGCAAGCTGCGAGACTTACTCCAGAGTCTGACGAATTCTTGTCGAAAAGCAGAAATGTTGCGACTGACGACGCTGATCAATGTACGATTACCAGCTCAGCATTAGATACGACATCAACACCTTTTGGCGTGGAAGGAACTCATACGGTTTGTTGGAAGCACGCGGAGAAGTTCGGTGGGCACAATTGGCCTCTTTGCGTTTTATACTCAACTCAAATAAACAGACAGGGCCTACAGAATCTCTTTTATGAGGCCCAAAGCCCAACAGTGTATGAAGCTACCGTGGTAATTCGCCCATCTTGACACAACGTCTCCAATTTTCCACAAAATTCTCACACCATCTCCAAACCCCATCCGTCTACCCAAGATCACCTGCACCACCTCAGTTCAGAAGAACCTTGCCCTTCTTCTTGGTAAAGTGTTCCTTGGCCGCAATAACCGACTCAAAACTAGCCGCGATCTCCTGCACCTGCTTCCACGTGAACCCAGCAAAGCCCTCCTGCTCGCCAAACCGCTTTGCTCTCGCAGTAGCAAGCTCGCACATGGCCCTCGACTCGCGCTGGGTAGCAGTAGAAGCCATCAGGGATGACTTGTGCGAGACCCTGGTAGGTTCTCCCCTCGTCACTTTGACGTTCAGGAAGTAGTCGCAGATGGGCCTGAGCTCGTTCGTGCGGTCCGGGTTGGGCACTTCCATGATGCGCATGCAGATGTGCTTGATGGTGACGAAGTGCGGATCCATGTCCATGACCCAGTTCTCCGGGTCTACCGCGACTGTTCCGACTTTAAAGGTTCCGACGCTTGAAGGCTGCTGTGGACCTTTGGCTTGTTCGGACTGTTTGATGCGGAAGTCGGAGAAGACTGGGACGCGCAGTCTGTTGTCGGAGAGCATGATGGAGAGCATCTCGTTCTTGAGGTCTGGGTAGGCGACCATCAGGGGCGGCATTTGGAGGGTGTCGAGGTCGAGTCGGGCTGAGCGGAGGCCGAGGTGCGTGTAGATGCGGTTCCTTAGCTCGCCGGGCAAACGGTGGAGGTATGACTTTGTCGGTGGCTGTGGGGGTGCTGTTGCTGTTGCCGGGTCGGACTCGCGAGGAGGCTGCGGAGACCGTTTTCTCGGGTCGGATGTCTCCTGGGAATAGATGGTGGATTCTGAGATGTTGAAGTCGGAGGTCGATTCGACCAAGTCTGTGGGCTCTGGGTCCTCAATCAGATTGTCAGGGTCCTCGACTAGGTTGCCAGGAGACTCCTCTCTCGTCAATCCAGATGGCTTGAAGTCGGAGGACGGTTCGACCAAATCCGGGGGCTCTGGGTCCTCAATCAGATCATCAGGAGACTCTTCTCTTGTCAATTCTGCCTCTCTGGCCGGACTCTTTTTCGCTGGCGGCTCTTCCTCGTCGTCATCTTCTTCATCTGACCCGACAGAGGCGACGCGTGATCTCTTGTTTGCCTTGGAGACGGAAGACGAGGATCCGGACAGAACGGTTCTCGCCACTCCCTTTCTCTTCGGCAGCTCTTGCTCGTCTTCTCCAGCTGATACGCTGCCTGATCCGAGGAAGTCCATGTAGGAGCGCTTGTTTGTTACTCCTGCCTTCCTCGCCGTCTTCCTTTTCGTCGGCATCTCCTCCTCGGGGTCTTCATCTGATTCAGCAGAGGCGACGGGTTTGAAGGATGATCTGGGCAATATCGTCGGCGTCTCTTCCTCCCCCTTCTCGGCTTCTTGACCTGCTTCGACAGAGGCGATGTCTGATCTGTCGTCTCTCGCCACTTCTGTCTTCCTCCACTTCCTTTTTTTCGTCGGCATCTCGTCTTCCTCGTCGCCCTCTTCAACCGACCCGACCGAGGTGATGTGTGAAGTCTCGCCCGTCTTTGGTGTCTGGCTGTCATTCGAGCCCTCAGCGAAATAGTGTTCGACATCTTGCGTACCGGAAAGCGACTCGCTCAGCTTTGCGACTTTGCGGCTCTCATTCGGCAATGGACCAGCCATCGCCTCATGAGACCTCTTGGGGGTGTTCGGACCTGATCTGTCCGGAGTGACTTCGGGTCCCGGTGAGACCGAGGACCTGGGTGTTGCTATGTCCGACAAGTCTGAAGATCTGGCTGGAGTCGAGGAGGTGTTGGTGGGGTGTATATCGAGGGCGTCTTCTGGCTCGGGAGTGTCGCACTTGCTGGCGTGATCGACGACTGGCATCTCGGGTGAAAGAATGTGCTCCTGCTCTGTCTCGACTTGGTCTTCTTTGGAGCCCTCGATAGTCTCTGTTGGGCCAGCCATATTAGAGCTCTCTGTGGTCGAAGGCGGGATTGCTGAGGATGTTTGCAAGTGCGCGAGGTCTTCGTTGTTGGCGAGGGGAGACGACATCGTGTTGCGCAGGTTGGAAGATAATCGTAGCGGAATGTGTTGTGTGGTTTGCTCCATGATGTGTAGCTGGAGCGGAGATATGGACAGTTAATGAGGTGGCTGGTAAGTCGTATTGTAAATTTTGCTATTGTTGTCCGACAATAGGATCCCTGTCACGGGAGCGAATAGACGTCCAACGAGTTTGCGCGTTTCACATGCGTCGCGGCGCATCATTCACCTGTTGCCACGACCTGTGCCGGGGTACAATAACAGGCAGTGAATGTGAGTGCTAATAAGGACGACATCATGTGCAAAGTCAGGCGCTCGGGCCGGTGAGTGAGGACAGGAATCCCTCGTGGCCGTGACCCACTTCCAGCGTACAATAGCAACAAATGACTGTAGATGTCAACAATAAGATTTTCGTCTCCAAGATCCAGCTCGAGCGACGTGGCGAGTGAAACCAAAATCTGACTATGCGGAAGTCATGCGTTTGGTGGAGTTGTGTTGGAAGCGGCAAGCTGAGGCGTAAGTGAACGCTCTCTTTGGTGAAAGCACGGGCCTTCGTAGACCTCGCTCATATGGCATCCTCATCCACCCAGCTGTAAAGGTACGATCGAGTTGTTGTGGGAGGATGTGCTTCTTTACCGCCGTATCCAGATGTTTAATCCATCGCATCAGACTCTGGTAGCAGAACAAGCAAACGTACAGACTTCAGCTGTGGCCATGTAAACGGGAAAAAATGTCAAAGAGAGTTTAATTGCCATTGAGTTACATATAAGCAAGTGAGAGTAGAGGACTTATCTCGTGATCACACATCCGACGCCGGTGCCATGCATGCTTATGTACATACACCTTGGACTCCACATTCCACAGAAAATCAAACCCAGCCGACCCATCTCGGGCACCCCAACGCCGTCGCTAAAACCATTTGCTTGATACATCCACGCATCATCCTTCACCCCGATCGTAGGCCAGGAAATTGTTTTACTGCTGGCCCAGCTGCTTGTAGTCAACGCTGCGCTGGCCGCGTCCACGGTTCTGCGCTCTGCCCGGGTTCACGGGCTGTCGGAAGTAGGCGCCACCGTCGGCGGCAGGACCTTGAGGCGCACTGTTCTGGTTTCTCATGCCGTTGTTCATGCCCCACTGCTGTTGGTGATGCTGTTGATGGTGCTGTTGCTGCTGTTGCCAAGCTCGTGGGCCTGCAGGGGGGCCACCGCCGTTCTGTCCTCCAAAGCCCTGCTGGCCCTGCGGCCCGTAACCAAAGCCTCCGTTCATGTTTCCGTTCATGTGGCCATTCATGTTTCCATTCATACCGCCCATACCCATTCCCATCATCGGGTTCATCATGGGGTTCATTCCTCCGGCGCCGGGGCCACCCATCATCATGGGGTTCATGCCCATCATCATTGGGTTCATCATGCCACCACCGGGCATTCCGGGCATGCCAGGCATGCCGGCCATCATGTTCATCTGCATGGCGAAGTCTTGCAAGTTGTTTGCCATGGGCATGATGGGTGCTGCGTTTTGGGTGCCTTTGTTGTTGTTGTTGGCTGTGTTGGACTGACTAGGCTGAACCGGGGTGGCCTCTTTGGATCCGGCCTGCTTCATCTCGCTGGGGCCGGCCGGTTTGTGAGTGTTTTCGAGTTCTTCCTCAGCAGGACGCTTCTTGCTGTTGGTAGAACCATTGGCCGAGCCATCTGCGGAGCCAGGGCGGGAGTCGGAAGGCTTGGGTGACTTGGTGGGAGAGTCGGGCGCGACAGAGGGGCTTTTCTTGTTTGCCTCTTCAGTCTGCTTCTTGCGCTTCTCAGACTTCATCTCTTCCTGGAACGCCTTCACTTTGTTCTGTGTCTCGGCATCAGACTCAAGACTTTCAAGGAGACACTGCTCTCCACAGTTCGGGCACATAAAGTCAGAGTCGATCAATGCATTCTCAATGCAAGTGCGGCAGTAAACCTGTCCGCAGCAAGGTGTCTTGACAGGGTCGGAGAACATCTTATGATCTATCGAGCATTCAAGTCCTCGAGCACGCATGACCTCCATGTCGGCTTCGAGTTCCTTAGCCTGATCGGCCGCTACTTTGTGTGTCTGCTGAAACTTGTCCCACGATGCCTCATCGGGCTTTGCAATCACCCACTCGCCATTTGCCGTGTACATGGCGCCGGCCGGAAGCTGGGAAACATCGACCTTGCCATTCTCGTCCAAAGCCTCTGGCTTCTCGATGACCTTGAGGAACGAGCGAGGGATACCAGTGGTTCGCCTGAACTTGGGGCGACCGTCGTAGTTCGGGTCGGTGTTGGTAGGGCACGCTTGAATCCAGTGACCTTTCTCGCCACAACGGTGGCAGATGTAGCCGGGAGGTGGCGGCTTGTCCGGGACTGCCGGCTGCTTCGGGAAGAACGGGCGGTTGTTGACTCCCTTGCTGATATAATGTTAGTTTACGGAAGAAAGTATTGGAGTGAAGTTCAACTTACGCAGCAATGTCAGCTGAATCGGCAGCCCACGATGCCTTGTTCTCATTGAACATAGCCTGTAGTTTCTCCTCTTCAGTCATGGGCTTGCCACTAGTAGAGGCGCTGCTTGCGGCAGGTGCTGCCTTGCTGGGATCTGCGTGAGTCGCCTCAACGCGGTGTTGGTTCTTGGCGTTCACCGGCATCTTTCCAGAGACATATCGTGCGGCTCTGCCTGCGCCAGGCTTTGTGGCGGGCAGGCGGCGGGCGATGACCGTTGTTGAACGGGGGATTTGAACAGTGTCGTCGTCATAGCCTGTTCGAGTGTCAGTTTTGCTTCACTTGGCGACCAGCACAACATGTACTCACGTTCGTTTGTGTCAGAGGTGTTGATCTCAAGATCAAAGTCGGTACCGTCGCCGAGTTTGGAGAGGGCGATGATATCGCGCTTCACTTCAAAAACGGACAAGCTGGTGCCATCAAAAGTGATTTGAGAGGGCTCTTTCTGTGACTTGAACTTGAAGAAAATAGAGGAAGACATTGTTGCGTATTAAGCTGAGCGCTCGAGGGGGTGCGTGTGTACACCGGTGAACCAGTCTGCCTAAAATCCTCCAAGTCGTCCGGGTTCAGCTGCCAGGGCAGATGTGGTGTGATGTTGGCGCAGTATGCGTTTTCAGGGTGCGCGCGGGTCAGAAGTCCTCAGTGCAAGCAGGGATGATAGTATACAGGTGAAGAGCAAGTAATGTACAGCGAGAGCTCTGAATCCTTTGTATTGAGGCAGCCAAAAGCGCACGGTAGTCTCACAACTTGCAAGAAACAAGGCTTGTCTTTTCAATTCAGAAGTCTCTGTCTGTGACAATAGGACAGTCTGTGGGTTAGTGTGCGCGGCAAACTACTGCTTCCACAAGCCTGCGTTGTCCCTGTCTTCTTCGTGTCTTTTTCTCTGCACGTGCTTCCTGCGCCGTCTCCTAAGTCTCGTCCTTGTCGCGCACTTCGAATGCGGTCACCGGTGATGCCGTGGCTTACTGAGCCGATTGTGTAGAGTGGCGAGTGTGTTTGTTATGCGCGAATGTGATGGTCGTGATGAATGGGGATGTGGTCGAAGTGGTGGTGTTGGTGAGCAAGAGCGTGAGTATCAGCGTGAGCGCAGAGGCAGCTGAGCGATGAAGAAGATGGCACAGCCGCTTTCGGCAGCGGGGACGCTTCGGCACGGAAGAACCCGCTTAGGCAGTCAATAGCCGAAGCCCTTCAACAATTCCCTCATCCTGCATGCCATTCACCACCTCACTTCTGATCCTATCGTACAGCTTTACCGCTGGACTTGTGAGCAAACTGCTGGCATGATGACGATTAAGATTGGCCTCTTCGGTCCATGAGACCACATTCCCACAACTAATATCAGCAGCAGATCGACGATTTTACCGGTTATCGATTCAATGTCGTTCCAAACACAGCATCCCGGCTAGCTGCTTGGTGGTAGTCTCGTGACCCAATAATTTCGCGGACTCGTAAGTCGAGCACATAGTGGGAACACTCCTCCAGCCATGAAATGAGCATAGGCGACCCCCTGCACACAAGATACTGCCCACAAACGTCAACATGCTTTTGATTGACGCAGGAGGCGATTCTCCACGCGTGATCGAGCTCGTATTCGATGCACGCTGCATCATAACAACGAACAAGGCACATGTCCTGTTGAACGGAAGTATCAACCGGATGTTTAGCAGCAGAAAGCGAACATCAACACCGACAGCACGCTAACACTGCTAGCTGCGACCCGAATCATGCACGCGCTCTTTGGGAAGCATAGTTGATTAAGAAAGGATGCTTTTAATACACTACCTTCGACCGCTGATCCCACCTCATGTTAACCCATGCTCCGGCGAGATATTAATGTTACACTTTTGCGTCCTGAGAGCAGTGGCATGTTGTCTGAGTACCAAAACTGTTGATACGAGCTCACCTGGATTTGGGCTTCAACCAAGATTCGGTTTCATCTTCCCGGAATAAGTCAAGAACATCTGACTTTCACATATCACCAGAAAAGTGTGCAACCTCGAGGGCGAAACACGACGGATGTCACTCGAGAATCCTACATCACCTCCGCCATCCAGCAGCGGCAGATGTGGTCAAGTCAAAAGCATGTTGCAAAGGCAGGGTGTTCTGCAGCCGGCTACATGAGAAAGGAAGGGATCAGCGTGGCACCACTTCTTTCGCCACTGGAGATTGCCAAATATAGTCCTACCCGCATAATTACACACCCACGCGAACCAGAAACGGCGCTGCATAGTGATTTGTGAGCTGCGAGTAGCCGGCGGCCGGCAATTCGACAAGGATCTCTGCAGCACTTCTGCACACCCCGCCTGCGACGTGACCACGCCCACCAGCGTCCATGAATTAGTTTGTGCACGCCAACACGCTACTTCTGTAGTCTGAGATTTGAAGACTCCATGAAGATGATTCTCCGTCCAACTAGGAGCGGTCAACTAGATCGTCCCGAAACTTCACCGACGCTTCTTCTATTCGGGTCCTCGCCTACTCGACGTTAGCACCACCATTGACTTCGGCTGGCGGCACGACCACCGTCATACCCTTTTTAAAGCAACAACGTGACATATCAACGCATGGGCAACACTACAAACTAAAAAAAATACGAGAGATCTGCTTCTTGGTTGACACAGCCCTTGCACGACTCCGTCGCTAACCTCCGATGTGGAGGTATGGTAGCTGCTTCTCTCTGTGCGACTACCGCTGTTGCCAGATTAACGTCACTTCGAAGCAGTGCAAGAGCCAACACGAGCAAGAGGGCAAATGGTATAAATAGATTCGATCCCTTCCGTCTGTTTAATGCTCCTTCATTCAGCCACCAACCCACAATCAAACAACACTACCAATCCTCTTCAACTTCAAACCAACCAAACCAACCCAACACACACATCCACCAACATGAAGACCACCTCTACTCTCGCCGCCTTCACCGGCCTCCTCTCCGCTGCCTCTGCCCAGTACTTCGGCCTGACTGCCGCACGCTCTGCCTCTCCCATCCACTACCAGACCCTGACCGCCTCCGGCCAGTCCATCTGGCTCAACAAGGCCACCTCCGCCTACTGCCCCGAGAACATCGAGGAGCAGGGCGCCTGCCCCTCCGGCGACTTCACCACCTTCGCCGGCGGCGAGAACACCCTCGGCATGGGCGTTGCCGTCCCCGGTGGCCAGGAGGTCTACATCGAGGCCGACACTGGTGCCGTCAAGTACACCGTCGCCCACTCCGTCGCCAAGCCCGAGGGCGCCATCGTCACCGGCTGGTCCACCGCCGCTGGCAACGGATTCGGCATCCTTAGCAACTCCAACGGCGGTTTCCTTGCCTGCCCTTGCGAGTCTGAGGAGGGCGCCTGGAAGGTCTACGCTGCTCTTGAGGGACTCGAGTTCGACAGCGAGTGCCTTGGCTTCAACGCTCTTGCCAGCAACGCCACCGACGCCGGTGCCTGGCAGTACAACTAAGCGCGACGATTTCGATATCTGCGCTATGATGATGGTGGAGGAGGAAGAAGAGAGTTTTTTGGGAGGATTTCAGAAGACAAAGGACGATGTTAATTAGATGGCTAACAGAGCATTAATACAAAATTTCCACCCTTCAAAAACTTTGAATGATTTCTGTCCACTGTGCACAAACATCTGCATCTTGTTAGTAAGCTGAGACGGTTGGTTCGAGCGAACGATAGCAGTAAGGTACGGTCGTTCCCCCCCCGAGATGCTCTCACTCTGTGACGAGCTTCTCCTCGGTCAGCGTGTCTCGTCGTTAGGCATTGGGCCGATGGTACGAGCATAACTATCTTGATCATTCCGCCGAGATACCGTCATTCCACGATCAGCCTTCCAACGGTCACAGGGACAACCATCGCTCGATGACCAGATTTAAACCCCTGCCTTGTGTAAGCATGTCACTTTGGATCGTTGTGTTGTGCTGGAGACTCGCAACCCAATTTTATTACCACCACCGGCGATCCAAAACCCAACAAACCCACCAGACACCATCATTGCCCACTCGACATCACAAAAACAATGCTTTGATCAAGAATCATGAGGGGGTTTAGGTCTGAGTGCCGTTTGCGTAAATGTGACATATCTTTCCTGAGTACAGCAGCCCCAAGTAATCCAACTAACCACCAACAAGAACAACAATACCTCCCACTACTGCCAAAGACACAACTTCCCACTCGCCGTGCCCGCAGCAATCCAATCCATCGAATCGTGAAACTTGGCCACAGCCGGCACAGCCGTAATCCCCTCGCCCCCCAACTGCGCCAGCTGCTGCCCTTTACTCGTAAACACATCCACAAACCTATTCATATTCCCAATAACGAACCGCTGGATCCCGTCCTGAGGCTGCATCTGCCACTGCGCCCGCAAGATAGTCACCCAGCGACCCGTCTGGTTGTTGTGCGGAATGACAGCACTGGGCTCCATCTCAGCTTCTGTCAATTGCAAACCGGGCTTAGTGTCCGTCAGCGACGAGAAGTCGTAGATCTTGACCGTGTCGTCGTACGACGCCGTGGCGACCTGGCCGGCGGCGTTGAAAGCCGCGTGGCTGACGCTGAGACTGCTCCCGTGCTCTCCGATCAGCAAGGGGATGCGGTTTGCGCCTTTGCCGGAGATTTTGCGCAGGTCGAAGAGCTTCATTGTGCGGTCGAGAGAGGCGGTTGCTACGAGGTGCGGTTGGGCTGGGTGCAGGGAGAAGCCGCCGATTTTCTTCTCGCTCAGTTGGAAGAGCTCGACGCATTGGTGGGCGGGTGTCCGCATGTCTTTGATGCCGAATTGGCCGTTGAGAGTCGCGAAGTGCAGCATGTTTGGGTCCAGGCGGCTGACTTCGACGCCTGAGATGGGTTCGTCGGCGTCTTTGTCTTCGGGGGCGTAGACTTCGATTGCTTTGCCTTCGGCGAGGTCGAGCTTGCGTATTGAGCTGTCGTATGAGGCGGAGAAGAGGGCGCTTTGGCCGTGAGGTGCGAATTGGAAGGCACTGATTGTTCGTGTGTGGATCTTGAAGGTTGTGATTGCTGGCTCGAAGTCTTCGTCTCCGTCCTCGTCGGCATCGTCTGCTTCCTGCTTGATTTCGTCGGGTGATGTTTGGGATCCGTCGAAGAGCCCAAGACTGCCGAGCTTGTCACCAGCAAATACTAGTGCTTTGTCCTTGGTTGGATGCAAGCCCAGACTGTATATCCGCTCTGGCGTGATCTTGATTCTGCTGGGTTCTGCACCCTCCCATAGCTGCAGACCACTCATACGCTCCCTCACTTCCCGCAACTCCTTATCCGTTGTGTCCTTGACATCCTGAGTGTCGAAAGTGCGCTCTCCAGGGTTCGCAGGCCCGACAGCGGTGAGCCAGTTACCTGCGCGATTCCACGTCCGGCCATTGACAATCGCATCGTCGAGGTTGATTTCATCACTCACTCTCATGCGCTTCGCTCTTTGGTGTTCCTGGAAAGCAACAGCCTCCTCTTCTTGCTTCTGTCTTGCGACCTCGGAATCCGCGACAATGCCTTGCAGTCGTCTTGACGATCTTCGCGGAGCGACTTCCTCTTTGACCTTCTTCTCCACCGGCCTTTTGCGTTTTGTCGCAGCCGTCGACGTGGCTTTGGGTTTCCCTCCTATTCCTGTCTGCTGTGCATCGAGCTGTAGCTGCTTGAGTAGTGCCTGATTTTTAGCGATCTTCTCTTGTCGGGCGAGCTCATAGTCGCTGAGACCCTGGTCTTGCTTCTTTGGGACCATTGTGTAGTATTTGCGAGTACAGCCAGAGTGGGTAAGAATATTCTTCGCGACAACGAAAGGGTGATCAAATGCTGCTCATCATTGATTTCCGTCGCGTCTCGCTCGATGACCTCACGCGATCGACGCGACTTCGACCGCGGCTTCTTGAGTTTGAGTCCCTGAAAGCCAACCATCGATCTGTGCGGCGAGGGGCAGTCCAATGCCTTTATGATCGAACGAAAGTGCTTGCATTCAACAGCACAGTAGCAACCTCGAATTTCCAAGAAAGAAAACAAGAAGAAAAACAAGACCAAGAAAAACATCCACCAAAAATGGACAGCGTCACATCTGCCCTAGCCGACCTCAAACTCGACCAAATACCAGTCTACCTCCTCAAAACCATCTCAGCCCCCTCAGACGGCTACGAAACCCACTTCACGAGCCTGGAAAACGGCAAATTCAAACCAATCTTCGTGCCCGTCCTCGAACACGTCTTCCGCGACGATGCCCTCAAAAAATTACGCCTCTCCGCCGAACGCTTCGCTTTCGCCGGCGGCAGCCCAGCCACCGCCCGCCAGATAGCCACCCACAACCCGGCCAAGCGGTATGGCGGCTTGATCTTCACGTCGCAGCGGGCGGTGGATGCTTTCACGATCATGGTGGCGAAGCTGGAGCCGAGCAAGAGGGCTATGCTGTTTGATCCCCAGATGCCGATTTATGTTGTTGGGCCTGCGACGGCGAATGGCGTCAGGGCGATGGGGCTGCCTTGTCCTGTTGTTGGGGAGGAGACGGGGAATGGCGATGCTCTGGCTAAGTTCATATTGGAGCACCAGAGGAGCTTACCGGAGGAGGTGACGCATTTGCAGGGCCAGAGGCTGCCGCTTTTGTTCCCTGTCGGCGAGCAGAGGAGGGATATCATCCCCAAGACCCTCATGTCTGAGGACTTGCCGCCTGCGGAGCGCACGCCTGTTGTGGAACTAGTCGTCTACGAGACCGGCGAGATGGCGACCTTCGAGGAGGACTTTACGATGCTGGTTCGGGAGGCTAAGAAGGCGGGCGTCAAGGAGCAGTGGGTGGTTGTTTTCTCGCCGCAGGGCTGCGAGGCGATGCTCATGGGTCTGGGGTGGTTGGAGACGTCAAATGGGAAATTCAGCGAGGCGAGAAGGCAGGCTACGTCGGCGCCAATGAGGACGAGGATTGCTTCCATTGGGCCTACGACAAAGCAGTACTTGATGGGACAGTTTGGTTTCCAGCCGGATGTATGCGCTGAGAAGCCTAGCCCTGAGGGTGTTGCTGAGGGCATTTTGGCGAGCATGAAGGCGGAGAACTAGGCACAGGCTATACGAGGCAGGAGCATATCACTTTTTACATATGTAGACAGGCGGACAGAGAGAGTGGTGGCATTCGGGCTTTGCTTGCGCCGCCTTGTTAATACGTTGCTCGGGAAATTTTGGAGCTCTCGGTGGCTGCTACTGCTACAGCCGACGCGATAGAAGAAGACAGCTGTGCACATGCTCGGAGGGAGAGGGAACTTAGACACGTCAGAGTACAGGAAGGTAACCGACGTGGGGGTCGTTCGATCTAATCCATGGACCTACATGTACGCTAGAGTTCGCAGCGGTTCATTCGACGATTCTATGTTACAAGCACAAGGTACATGTATTGATTTCACAGTCGAAATTACCGGAACGACCAGATGTCTGTTGAGGCATTTGCCTCTTAGACGTTCAAAGGTACACATGTTGCTGTCGTCTCGGAGACCGAATCATCCAAAGGCACAACAATCCAGGTCGGAGGGACTTCCTTTGGGACCTCTCTCCACTCCACCTCTAAGCATGCATGGTTGTGGTGCATCTCCGCAAGCGATTGCGGAGACATAGTTACGACATGGGTTCATTATACCGAGATGGCCTTCGGGGATATCAGCGGGTTTGTAGGAGTGACTCTAATGTTGTGACAAATGGTTGAGAGAGTGGCCGGTCGCCCTTTTTGCATGTAGTTTTGAAAGATGCCCGGGCAAGCTTGCAAGCTACAATGCGCACAAAGGCAGACGCATCGGTCTTCGGGAAGTCTTACGATTGTGATGGTTCTCGCTCCACGGCAACTCGGTAAGTGTTGCTACTGGACCTTGCAGGCCTAGCAAATGATACTGTAGGAAGCAAAGGAATTGCGTGCGAACGCTTGTAAAGGAGAAGTGATGCCACGCTCCGGTGACCCGCACCGTCGGACATGTGAATCTTCCCATTGGTTTGAGCATTGTTTCCCGCTTGGAGGCCGGCGATGCTTGATAGACAGCACCAGGCTCAATGTAATCTCAACGCCCGAGATCCGCCGGAGACATCGAGTGAGGGGAGGGGATGGCGTGATTGGCTGCTGGGGCTGACGGGTGGATTTTTTCTCAGTAGTCGGCAGTTCCTGAGAGTGGGCTGGCGGCGGCCGAAGTGGGCTGTTCACTCAGGGCCGCCTTTGGTATTATTGTTTGTCCTTCCACCTCACTTCATTTCTATCCTCACCTCACCCTCCTCCGCCCTCCCTACATCTCACAACCTCCCAATCCCACGCCTCGACCTCTATCAATCCCACACATACTCGCAAAAATGGTCCACACAAACGGCAACTCCGCCCACGGCGAGACTTTCCTGTGAGTCGACTTTTTTCCCACAAGAATCCACGACGCGCGAATTTGAACACGACGACTAACACGCGATTTCTCAGCTTCACCTCCGAGTCCGTCGGCCAGGGCCACCCCGACAAGATCGCTGACCAGGTCTCCGACGCCGTCCTCGATGCCTGCCTCAAGGACGACCCTCTCTCCAAGGTCGCTTGCGAGACTGCCACCAAGACCGGTATGGTCATGATCTTCGGCGAGATCACCACCAAGACCAAGGTCGACTACCAGAAGGTCGTCCGCGAGGCCATCAAGGACATTGGCTACGACTCTTCCGACAAGGGCTTCGACTACAAGACTTGCAACGTTCTCGTTGCCATTGAGGAGCAGAGCCCCGACATTGCCCAGGGTCTTCACTACGATGAGGCTCTTGAGAAGCTTGGTGCCGGTGACCAGGGTATCATGTTCGGATATGCCACCGACGAGACCCCTGAGTACCTTCCCCTCACCATCCAGCTCGCCCACCAGCTTAACAAGGCCATGACCGACGCCCGCAACGACGGCTCCATTCCCTGGCTCAGGCCCGACACCAAGACCCAGGTCACTGTTGAGTACGCACACGACAACGGCGCGGTCATTCCTCTCCGCGTCGACACTGTCGTTGTGTCCGCCCAGCACTCCCCCGACATTTCGCTCGAGAACCTCCGCAAGGAGATCAAGGAGAAGATCATCCAGAAGGTCATCCCCGCCAAGTACCTCGACGACAAGACCATCTACCACGTAAGTGATGCCACGTTTCGCGATTTGATCGACATGGGCTAACACAATCAATGCAGATCCAACCTTCCGGCTACTTCGTCATTGGTGGTCCTCAGGGTGACGCCGGTCTCACTGGCCGCAAGATCATCGTTGACACCTACGGTGGCTGGGGTGCTCACGGTGGTGGTGCCTTCTCCGGCAAGGACTACAGCAAGGTCGACCGCTCTGCTGCCTACCTCGCCCGCTGGGTCGCCAAGTCCCTCGTCCACGCCAAGCTCGCCCGCCGTGCCCTCGTCCAGTTCTCCTACGCCATTGGTGTCGCCGAGCCGCTCTCCATCTTCGTCGAGACCTACGGTACCTCCGAAAAGAGCTCCGCCGAGCTCGTCGAGATCATCAAGGCCAACTTCGACATGCGCCCCGGTGTTATTGTCAAGGAGCTCGACCTCATCAACCCCATCTACCGCGAGACCGCCAAGAACGGCCACTTCTCCAACCCCAACTTCACCTGGGAGAAGCCCAAGACCCTCAAGTTTTAGACGTGCTTGAGCAGAAATCTCACGAACATCGATAATTTCTTTGTGGGCATTGCCTCGGCGTTTTGGTTTTCGAGAACGGGATGGAATAAAAGACGAAAAGTACTAACATACACACGATTGCATGAGCGTCAATGCGATCTACGGCGCGCTCACCCTGGGCAATTGTGAAGCGTTATTCAACATAGATCTTGGGTGGGCTCTGAGACAAAAAGATACCAATTTTGCGCGCGTTTGCTTTTTATGGGGACGGACTGGACAGAGGGTTTTCTCTCTTGACAAGATGGGAAAACGACGACGAGTTAAACGATTGAAATTTAGCGTAGGCGTCACGGAGATGGCTTCAACATTCATCTCTTGAGCCGCAGCGTCGGGAAGAAAACAGACACACGGTGGATGGAGAAGGGGCGACTCTTTCTTCCTTGCACTTTGTATACCTTGTTTCTGCGCTGGGTTGGAATGAACGGGTTGTGCTTTTATTGGGGTTCAGAGATTTCTATGTACTACACCTCACTAAAGTCCTTCATTTTACAACATCAACACTCTCTTTACGGGTTTCAGCTCCAGCAAGTCATATCAACTCTACCACCATCACGTCACTCGTGTATTTGGCGCCCACGAAGGCACAACAGGGACGTCAGACCCAGGCTTGGGCGCTTGGCTGGCGAGGAGGTGTTGGTCGGTCATCGATGGACATGAGACCTCCTGTCAAACGAGTCCAACAGCGGCGCGGGTCAAACTTGAGGAGTTGATTTGAGGATGAGATGCTATCGCAGGCCATCCCGCCTCTCTCTCAGGACAGTCGAAGCTCCCACGCAAGGCGTCTCAAGGGACCACTTTCAGTCTGCCAAGCCTTGTGTTGCGACAGCCAGCTTGACAACCTTCTCGCCAGACCATCACTGTGCATATCAGGACACTGCCGAGTAAATTACTCCATGCTCCGCATATCAACTCACCACCGCAATAACGTCGCCTCGAAGATGGATCCTGTCACTGCCTTGGCCCAGATGGTTCCTTGGCCTCGGCTCTTGAGCTTCACACAGAGAGCTAAAGAAGAAAAGATTTGCTGACGTTGTGGTACAAGGGATGTTCAAATCATATGTCATGACTTCGTTACTTGTTTAACTCTGCCTCTACACAATGTTGTAAACCAGCTTCTCCGCGCTAACCTTGCCCTCCTGCTGCAGCTTGAAGCCAGTGTTGATATCCTCAATCGTGCCCATGAGCTTGACACGGTTAGGCTTGATGGTGCCCTTCTCGAGGTAGCCCGGGATCATCTTCAGGTACTTCTCCCAAAGTGCCTTGTCCTCGGGAGTCTCTTCGCCGCAGTTGTCGAAGGCCTTGTAAGGCAGAGGGCGCTGGAAGACGGTGTAGACGATCGTGCTCTCGATCTTGGCCTTCTTGTTGATGTCCGCAATCATGGACTTGACGTCGTCGCTGATGGGGAGGAGAGTGACGATGTGGCCGCCCTTGGTCGGCGAGAGGGCTTTGGCGATGGCTTCGGGGGTGCCCTTCTCGGCGATGCAGTCGAGAGCGTGCTCGAGGCCGTCGTGGGACTTCTGGCGGACTTGGTCGGGCCATTCCGCGTCGTTGTAGTCGACGACCGCGTCGGCGCCGAGGGAGAGGAGGAGCTCGTGGTTCTTCTTTGAGCCGGTGGCGATCACGTATGCTCCGGACAGTTTGCCGAGCTGAATCGCGTACTTTCCAACGCTGCTGGTGCCGCCGTTGACGAGGAAGGGGAACGTAGACTTGGCCGGCTTCGAAGGCTCGGGCATGTTCAAGCGCTGGAACATGGCCTGGATAGCAGTGGCGATGGGCAGAGGAATGACCGCAGCATCCTGGTTCGAGACGCCATCCGGGATAGGGAACACCAAGCTGGCTTCGATCGCCAGGTACTCAGCGAAAGCTCCACGGGGCGGGTCGACTGCTGTGCCCTGGACGAAACCTGCGACGCGTTGGCCGTTCTTCCAGTGGCTGCGGTTGTTGTCGTAGACCTCTCCGGCGAAGTCGCAACCGATTACTCTTCCGGGAGGTACCATGGCTACGGCTTTCCAGTCCGTAGGGTTCTGAGCGACTGTGTGCACTTTAACGATGATCTCGCCTTCTCTTGGTGAGGGGATTGGGATGTCGGTCTGGACCTCGGCTTTTTTGCCTTCGGCTGAGACGAGGGCTTTCATTGTGGAGGCCATGGTTGCGTTGTTGGTGTGTTGTGTTGGTGCTGGTTTGCAGTTGAGTGTTGTACAATAACAGAGTTGTATCGGTTAAGATGGAATAGAGGAAATGTAAAGTACTATTTGATATGTAAGTGATGTCCCCATGATGTCAGCCCTCTCCACTTTAGTCTTCCATTCTTCCATTGGACTCGATCTTCACGGATGTAGTTACCGTGTGATGTACCGCTTACAAATGCGACTGATCCTCACGTGTTACTCCATCTTAACAGTGGTACAACGCCAGCTTTCGTACCAGGTTGTTTGACGTCTTCGCAATGAAAACGTGTACGAAGGCCACAAGACATTCACATGGCATGAATCGAACCATCGAATCGAACCGCACCCGCGCCGTTGCCGATTGCAATGACCATTGCCGTTGCCGACGATGTGAACATGGCGCTGCTCTCTTCAGTACATCTTCATCTTCATCTTCATCTTCTTCTCTTCTCTTCACTCTCGAATGAAGTCGAGCAGTCAGCTGAGTGAGTCTGTTGGTAAACATGTGATTTTGCTTTGCGCGCAACTGCAATCGCGAGCGTCACAGCGCGCGCTTGCTTCCACTTCACCTTCACCTTCCAACCTTCCAATACATCTCTACCTAGGTAGGTACCTGCATGAACACTTCATGTACTTCACGCCTCATACAACATCCAAATACCTTATTCATTCGCAGAGACTTCAGTCGCAGTGCTGCCGATCCAACATTGACATCCTGCGACAATGGCATCAATGCCGTCTTCGGACCAGATCATCTACATCTCCTCGACCTCGCCAAGTCCGGCGCCTCAATCAGCGAGGGCACCTGAAGAGCGCATTCCTTCCAGTCCAGACCCAATGGGTCTAGAAACTACAACGGCAGATATCACAGCTCCACCAGCCAAGAGGAGGAAGACTAGCAGCGACTGGGTAGAAGACGCAGGACTATACACTCCCAAAAGTGCCAAGGGACGCCCAACTCAATCAGAGCCAGATCCTACGCTGCACAGTTCAGGGCGCGAACTCAACCATGTCCAAATTCCTCGAGCCAGTCTACCTAGCGTCGCTTACCTTGGAGGACGTCCGGCCAAGGAGGCAGTGTCAGAAGATCAGGCATTTTGGGAACTTGGCAGGCTCTCAGAGGAGGAGGACGGAAGTTGTTACGTCGAACTCAACGATTACACGATTTACCGCCCAATTACAAACAAGCGAAGCATGGAAATGTGCACACTTGACAAGCTGAACACCGCGAAGGGCGTAGATCAGCTTGCTTTCAGTGGGATGCTGTCAACGTCAACGTCAACCACGACTTGCTATGTACACAATGTCGCCTTCAGCACGCTTGCGGTCGACTACAGTGACACAGATTGCGCAAGCCTATCGGGAAAACTCTTCATACAATCACGAACGGCACAGTTGGAGCCCGCATGGTTCAGGCTTGGCAAGCCCTCAACTGAATACAAGCCGTTCCACAAAGATTTCGTGTGGCTTGCGACCTTCACAAAGTATTTTGCGGACTTCCTGCTTGAGAAGCAGCATGTTACTCTCCATGGCTTTCGGGCGGAATTCTTGCCATGGCTTCTACGGCAATACGGCAACAAAATGGAATTCCAATCCTGGCACCAACAGTGTGATTTTCAGCAGGACTTCGGGACATCGGCAGCCGCATGGGTCAACTATCTACACAACGAATGCTACAACATACCCGGTGAGCCAGAGCTCCTCCAACATCCCATCTGGAGCGAAATCGGCCCAGTTCTGAACGCTATCGAACGTTGCCCTGGGGAGGGAGTGGATGAGACTGTTGTCACGCCTTTCGTCCGCAGGTGTTTTGACGACATGTACTTTGCATCACACCTTCGGACGCAAGAACCCTGTGATGAAGTTCTGGCTACAATCTCGCGCCGCAAGCAAGAGCTTGGTCTAACGCCGTGGAATGCTGCGCCGGTCCCTCAGCCGCAAGTATACGAGAGCAATGAACCTTTGAACGTACGAAAGGGTGACGTGGTGTGCGTCACCCCAAATGCCGACGGTCAGTGGAAACGATCAAAAGTGACAGTATGGTATGCCTATGTGCAGGCCGTCCGTCGAAGCAGTAAAGGACAGACAAAGCTGGATGTCCTATGGCTATACGAGCCATCAGACACCCCATTGAGGAATTCATACTTTCCCTTCAAAAACGAGCTGTTCATGTCGGACAATTGCAGTTGCGGCAGGGAAGCGATCCCGCTGGAAACCGTCGTCGCAAAGGTAGATGTTTCATGGTTTGTCAACGATCCCCACGCTACGACCGGTTTCTTCGTTCGTTTCAAGTTCGAGACTGTGGATGCTGAGGGTAGTTATGGCATCGTCACATTGAAATCCGAAACAGATTTCAGCTGCAACGCCAATCACCTCTCCAACTTTGACTCTTGTCAGGCTGCCTACAAGGTCGGCGATGCAGTACTCGTGCGCCCTCCAGGCGCGAACGATGGCTTATTACAACCGATGAAGATCGCTCGCTTCGACGCATCCACGCAAATGGTCCTGCTGCAACGGTACATACGGAGCTCCCTTCGAGGCGCACCTCCCAACGAGCTCTTCCCATCCGACTCAGAGGTCGAATTGCGAGCTTCACGACTCGTTCGGGCGTGTCAGGTCCGCGCCTTCTCATCCAGGAAGCAAGTACCCTTGCCATACAACCGCGGTGGACAAGGAGATTTCTTTTACGTTCTCGAGGCTCAAGAGTCGCAAGAATCGCAGCCTACACTACGGACACCTCCCGAATCAGGCGACGAGGACAGTTCTGCAACACACCTTAGAACGCCCTCAGTACCACCAACTCACCATATGGTCGGACTTGATCTTTTCTCTGGCGGTGGCAATTTTGCCAGAGGACTTGAAGAAGCCGGCGCAGTGAAGTTCAAGTATGCGGTGGACTGGAACCCAGAGGCTCTCCACTCCTACCGTGCCAACACCAAAGCTCCTAACGGTGTGCAGTTTTTCCTTGGTTCAGTCAATGTCTACCTCTGTCTGGCGTTGCTGGGCTCGAAAGATCCGAGAGTTGCACTGATCGGCTTGATTGGGCTCATAGCAGCTGGGAGTCCATGTCCGGGCTTCTCGCCCATGCAACCGGACAAACTAAGCGAGCAATCACTGAGTTTTGCCTCTATGGTTGCATCTGTTGTTGCTTATGTGGACACTTATAATCCAAAGTACTTTATCCTCGAGAATGTCGTTCCGATGGCACACAACATAACGGTGGACGGCCGTGAGCAGAACGTGTTCTCACAGATTCTCGCATCCCTAGTTGCACTGGGTTACCAGGTCCAGCAGTTTCTTGGAGAATCTTGGTCGCACAGTAGCCCGCAGCAGCGATCTCGGGTGATGATTGTAGCGAGTGCGCCAGGAACGGTGCCCTTGGAATCCCCGCCACGCACGCATGGACATCCCGCTGGAAGGGAGGTGCGAAGGAGCTTGGGTAAAACGACCAATGGCCTCGCATTTGGCGTCCGCAGCTTTGAAGACACACCATTTCCCTTCGTCTCTGCACGGGCAGCTACCCAGGACTTGCCTGATATCGGCGACTCCCTGACGCAAATCTGTCCACGGTTCCCGGACCATCGCACTTCTACAGATCAGAGCTGGGGAATCCGACAGCAGATGACACAAATACCGGTGCGTCCATACGGGATGGGTCTGGTGCAAGCTGTCAAAAGTGGCGTTATCAAGCCCGGCTCCAAGCCATACGAGTGGGTGGCGGGACTCAAGCCTGGTAGCGTCCAGGCCAAGCCAAACAGTCGATCTTACATGAGAGTCAGACCCGATGGTCTGTTCCCGACAGTGCTCACCAACCTGCAACCGCACTGCGGCATAGCTGGCAATGTACTGCATTGGGAGCAGCACCGCAGTATCACGATCATGGAAACGCGTCGGGCTCAAGGCTTCCTTGACCACGAGGTGATCGTTGGAACTCCTGCGCAGCAACTCAAGATTGTTGGAAACAGCGTCGATCGCAAGGTCGCTTTTGCAATGGGACTTGTTATCAAAGAGTCTTGGGACTCAACGATCAAGCTCAGGCGAGAGATCTTGCACGGAAATGAGATGGATGTGGACAAGGAGCCGCAAGTCGCACTCGTCGACGATGACAAAGAAGTGGATCTCGCCGGACCCATGGACAGCACATCCGAGCGACTGGAGACCTCCCTTGAGTTGAGGCAGAAGAAATCTGCAGGCTTGAAGGTGGTCTTACGAACTTTGCAGAGCAAGCGACAGGCAAGGGAACCCAGCGATGACCGTGAGACAGGTGATGGGCTCAGGTGGTCTGGTACTACACAAGAGGACACGATTGCCGTCAGGTGGAGAGTGTCTGAGTTACAACAGGCTTTACACCAGAACTACATGTAGCGACCATTGGAAACAGTGGAAGGCGGGCGGAGTTGGATGAAAAGGAGGGAGTAGGAGTACCAGCATCACTACACCATCGCAACACAGACATGAACGAATCACGCATTACTAGCAATGAATCAATGACTCCAAATTAAGTACCTCGTTACCCTTTTGAAAGTCTGGCCTTGACAATCATGTTCATCGGCCGGACGGCTGTGGCGTTCGATGTGGCTGTGCTTGGATTTTTGGGCTCCCTTGAAAGTTGACGTCGAGAAACAAATGTACAATGATGATGATGCGCCGCGACACCAACAACGACAATCCCGCCACGCCCGCGATCGCAGTCGCACACAAGCGATGAGAGCCTCTCATGGCTTACCCGCACCATCGGCATCGCTGTTGCGCTTCCTGCGATGCCAACTAAGTGTACAATCGCCAACTCCTTGCGCTTCAGCCAAATCCAGCGCCAGCGCCATCGCGAGTCGCCAATGTCGAACCTTCACCAGCGCCACTGGGCGCCCAGCAGTACGCTCATACAATGGCAAGACTGCATCAACACTGACCGTCCGCGCGCCCACATCGAAGCCCTCACCTCGGCGATCCAGCTCAACGATCAAGCCCTCCTCGATTTCACCACAATCCCACCGATCACTATCGACAACCCCCGTCCTGCGCGAAGCCTTCTGGCGACGACTGAGAAAAGCTCCACGCACAACAACCGCCGAGCGACTCCGCGACAATGGCCTACTCCCCTTCCAGGACCTCTTGGACGATCCCAGCGGCGTAGGAGGCAGGAACATCAAGCCCAGCACAGAACTCAAGCTACGCTGCACTGAGTTTGACGAGAGCGGGAACGTCGTGCTGGTCAACGGCGAGTTCAGGAAGCAAGAGTTGATCGCAAAGTATTCGCTCATGCCGCGCGATTTGAGGAAGATCGACAGCTCCGTGCTGCCGCATATACTGGTCAGGCCGAGCGCGATTATGATAAACTTACTGCACATCAGATGTCTGATCAAGCACGATCGAGTGCTGGTGTTTGACGTTTATGGCAGCACCGACTCTTACGCGCAGAGTCTGTTCATGTATGATCTGGAAGGGAAGTTGAGGCAGAAGCAGACATCTTCGACTGCTGGCGGTGCGCTGCCTTATGAATTTCGCGCGCTCGAAGCTGTTCTCATTTCGGTCACGGCTGGTCTGGAGAGCGAGTTTGAGGGCGTTCGGGATCCGGTCATCAATGTTCTGAGAGAGCTGGAAGAGGACATCGACAGGGACAAGCTCCGCCACCTGCTCATCTACTCGAAGAAACTCGGCACGTTCGAGCAAAAGGCGCGCCTGTTAAGAGATGCGATCGAAGACCTGCTCGAAGCCGACGACGATCTCGCGGCGATGTACCTGACCGAGAAAGCCTCCGGTACCGAGCGTGAAGAAGACAACCACGAAGAAGTCGAGCTCATCCTAGAATCCTACCACAAGTTCGCAGACGAAATCGTCCAGGTCAGCTCTAACTTGGTGTCGTCCATTAAGAACACCGAAGAGATCATCCGCGCGATCCTCGACGCCAACCGCAACAGTCTGATGTTGCTGGACCTCAAATTCTCCATCTTGACGCTCGGCACCACAGTTGGAATGTTCATCGCGGCCCTCTACGGGATGAACCTCGAGAACTTCATCGAAGAGACCAACTACGGCTTCTTTGGAATCTCCGGTCTCTGCGCAGCTCTCACTGTAGCTTCCAGCATCTGGGGCTTGCGTCGCTTGCGCAAGGTCCAGCGTGTGAGCATGTGGGGCGAGAGCGGCTCTGTCAGACAAGCCAGAGCTCTCGGTCGTCAGCCAGGGCGAGGCAGCTGGAGAGAAATCGACGCCGCCGCTCCGAGCGGCGAAACCAGGGACTCTAGGGGAGGCCTTGGCGAGGCTGTGGCTGGTATCAAGGACAGAGAGGCGATCAAGACTTGGAAGCGCGAGCAGGCCGATCGACTGAACGAGATGAAGGCCGCGAGGCAAAAGGTGTAAGATTACGTTGTAATGTTGTTTTGAGTAGACGGCTTGGCTCTCTCGACTCTGCTCTTTGATTTGCTTTTGGGAAGCGAGGCGTTCTGGACGGTGACGAATTCTCTCTCCCTGTACATGTACATACATACACACCATTACATTGCATATATATCACACATCATAGACCTGTAAGATCTGCCTTTAGCTTGCAGGTCTCAATCGCTCGCGAGCTGAACATCACCGGCCTTGACTCGATTTATCATCAATAGAAAACATCCCCCTTCATCAACATCCTCGCAGTCCGATGCAGCAGCGCACTCTCCAACCTCCCTTCCTTAAACACACTCCCAACATCCAGCATGCCACTTGCATGGGCAATCCTGATACTCTCCCTGCCCTCCGCTCCTCTCGCGACCTCAGCCGCCAACGTACCCGGAATCCGACAAATAGCTCCCAAATTGAGCGCCAGAGTTAGCGGAACGGCTTTGTGCGCTTGCTGCATCGACAGAGCCCGACAAGAAATGTGCACGCCCTTCTCGACTTCCGCCGCCAAAGGAGGCGACAACATTACGATCTTAGGCACGCTCTGCACATCCGGATCTAGCCCCATAGCCGCCGTGCCTGCTCGCCGGATGTCTTCGAGGTAGGAGAGGAGGGCGGTGTTGGATGATAGCTCATCGGAGGATATGGTTCCTGGGATTCTGAGATCGGAGGCTAGGACGAAGACGCCTGGGTTTGCTATGTCTGACAATGTTGCGCGGATGGTCCTACCGTCAGGTAAGGTGAGAGTGTCTACGGGTTTGCCGGTGGGAAGGGCGTGCCCTGTTTTGGCTCCGCTGGGATCTAGGAACGAGAGGGTGATTTTCGATCCCGAGCCGCCGACGCCGTCAATGCTGTAGTCACCTTTAGGGTTGAAGCGAGCGCGATCGGGAGTGAGAGTGAAGGTGTTGAGGATTTCTTTCGAGGTGTTTGTGTTGAACATGCGGACTGTGATTTCGTCTTGGCCTTCAGAAGCACTTTGTTTGGCTTTGACAAGGCCTTCGTTGTAAGCCCAAGGTCCGACGGCTGAGGACATGTTGCCGCAGTTGCCTGCTGTGTCTAGGTGGCCGTCTTTGATCCCGACTTGGACAAAGGTGTAGTCGACGTCTACGCCTGGACGGGGGGACTTTTCGATTACGCAGATCTTGCTTGTCGAGGAGATTCCGGAGCCCATGCCGTTGAGCTGTCGGCCGAAGCAGTCGGGTGATCCCATTGCTCTGGATAGTATAGGCTGCCATCTTGAGACTCCGAGTGGTAGGTCTGACTTGTGGATGAGAAGGCCGTTTGAGGTCCCGCCACGGGCAAATGTGGCCGGGAAGCCTGCGGTCATGTTGTTGTTGCTGTTGCGGCCTGATATCCTTCGTCTTTGAGAGCTGTGGACTGGTGAGAGTGATGGAAGCCTTGTACGAGTAAGATGTTTCCTGTACTCGGGTAGTAATACTTGACGAGCTATTGAGTGCATGACAAATAGATACCGTGATAGGCTGGTGTAGCAGGATGAGGTTTAGCACTAGCAACTCAGTAAGTGAGAGGAGAGAGTGATTCCAGACCCAACCAACGATGACAACAATATGCACACTACGGTCTTGCAGTCGGGACTTGCCGGGATCACAAGTCTTGAAAGGCGGATGTTGTTGTGTCGTCCGAGGGGAGTCGGCGAGCATCGAAGTTGCGGCTTGCTTGAGCTCGGTCCGGGCTGCGATTCCCAAACGCCTCTCGTCATCAGTTCACCAACACCGCAACATCATCACAGCCCACACACCGCACGACACAACCCATCCACCTCATCGCCCTCACCCCACTGACCGAAAGTTTCTCAATCACACATCGACCTAGACAAATACCGCGATCATGGCTCAGGAAGACGCCGCAAAGCGCATCGAAGAGGCCAAGAAGCTCTCCAAAGACTCGCCCGCCAAAGCAGAAGCCATCTACAAGGAAATCCTGTCACAACCTCCCGGCACGAGCGACAAGGCTGTGCGCGAGTTCGAGACCGCGCTTCTGGGATTGGGAGAGCTTTACAGAGATCACAAGAGGACACAAGACTTGGCGAACCTGATACAGCAGACGAGGGAGGTGCTCACAACGTTCGCAAGGGCTAAGACGAGCAAACTGAGTGAGTGGAGATGCTGCAGAATGATGAATGACCATCGGACAACAGACTAACAATCATGCGCAGTCCGCCAGCTCCTCGACCTCTTCCGCCCAATCCCCAACACCAACGAGATCCAAACATCCGTCACCAAGTCATGCATCGACTGGGCCGTATCACAGCGCCAGGGCTTCCTGCGCCAGAACCTCGAGGTGCGCCTCGTGGGCCTGTACATGGAAAAGCAAGCATACTACGACTCCCTCACACTCATCAACAACCTGCTCAAGGAGCTCAAGCGGCTTGATGACAAGCTTGTGCTGGTCGAGGTCCAGCTGCTCGAGAGCAAAGTCTACCACGCGCTCGGCAACGTGCCCAAAGGCCGTGCCGCGCTCACCGCCGCCCGCACCAGCGCCGCGAGCGTCTACTGCCCGCCGCTCCTGCAAGCCAACCTGGACATGCAGTCCGGCCAGCTGCACGCCGAGGACGGCGACTTCAACACCGCCTTCTCTTACTTTATCGAGGCCATGGAGGGCTACACTTCGCAAGACGAGACTCTCAAGGCCACATCCGCCCTGCAGTACATGCTGCTCTGCAAGGTCATGCTGAACCTTGGCGACGACGTCAACACGCTCATGACCTCCAAGCACGCGCTCAAATACGCCGGCAAGAACTTGGATGCGATGAAAGCGGTGGCACGCGCACACACGAACCGCAGCTTGGAGGAGTATGAGAATGCGCTTCACGCGTACCGCGTCGAGCTGGGCGGCGACCGCTTCATCGCGTCGCACTTGCGCCGGCTGTACGACTCGATGCTGGAGCAGAACCTGATCAAGGTCATCGAGCCGTTCTCGCGTGTTGAGATTTCGCACGTTGCGGAGATGGTCGGGCTGGATCTTGCGCAAGTCGAGCGTAAGCTCAGCCAGATGATCCTCGACAAGGTTATTATTGGTGTGCTTGACCAGGGTACCGGCGTGTTGATTGTGTTCGAGGAGACGGAGAGGGACAAGGGCTACGACGCTGCGCTCAACACCATCGACAAGCTCGGCAGTGTTGTGGACGTGCTGTACACCAACCAGGCGAGCTTGTTGGAGTGATGGAATGAGAGCAGGCGGTGAATGAACACGGTGGCGAACGCGTTGAGCAACGGATGAAATGAATGGAAGAGGATAACTCATATGATACAATCACAGCAGGAAAGCTGACTGTAGTATAGAAATTCACCCGAAAGCTGACAGCGAAAGCTAACAAGACGTTTTCCAATTACGCAAGTTCGTTTGTCTACCTATCCTCAGTTCACGCTAAAGTTTGTCGGTCCCTATGGGGGTATCAGCGACTTTCAATTTCGAAATCATCCCGACCTTTTCCAGCGAGACACTGACAAAATCCAGAGGATGAAGTAATGATATCTCACTCGATGGAAGTCTCGTGAGCACCTTGGTAACAGCAGCTTCAGCATATCAAAGACACGCTGGTACCAGTGAGGCAAAGCTGGTGATCGGACAAACCTTTACATGGACGGAGGATCGGAGTGTGTTTCTGCTTGTTCTAAGTTTAAACCATTGAAACCGCTATCGTCGTATCGTATGATATGTCTACACGAGTGGTATACTGCACGCCGCCAAAAAAAGAAAGAACCAAAGAAAAAGAATCTTTTGCGTTAGGAAACCGACCATAGGCATAAGGTAGGTTTGTTCCACACGCGAATTAGAAGGCCTCCTTGCTGTCACCCCACTCACTCACAGACGACTGGCCAGGCTCATCATCAACAACAGTACTAACGGCCACTCCGCACCCGCCAGCCTCCATGCTCCCAGGCCTCCAACCCCGCCGCTCGAGAGTGACGACGACCTTGGCCTTGGCACTTCACTTCTTCGCCTTGTTAGCTTGGTCTTTGGCCTGCTCCTTGGTCTCCTTGGCCTGTGCCTTGGCCTGCTCGCCGGTCTCCTCGGCCTGGCCCTTGGCTTGCTCGCCGGCCTCTTTGGCCTGGCCCTCGACTTCAGACGCCTTCTTACGGGCCTCGTAGTACTTGTCCTCGCCCGACTTGCGCGCCTCGGCGTAGCGGTCCTCGGCGTACTTCTTCACCTCGCCGGCTTTGGCGCCGGCGTTGTCGATGTACTCCTGGGTCGTGTTGCGGGTGGCCTCGTAGCGCGGGCGTGTGAAGTCGGCCACGGCGGTCAGGAAGTCGGAGATGACGCGCATGGCGAAGGAGATGAGGGCGGCGATGTACACGAAGATGGGCGAGGAGTTCTGGCGGTTCTTGCGGGTCTTGGTGAGCTCGTCTGTGAGGGTGAGGATGGTTAGTCGATGTTCAAGAACGAATTGGGTGGATTGTTGAGACGACAAGGACTTACCAGTCCACGCATCGAGGGCGTAAGTGTAGGGCCAGAAGACCCAGCTCTTGCCGGTCTCGTAGATGGTGCCCGGCTCCTCGTTGACGATGGGGAACTTGCTGTCGACGGTCTCGAGAGCCTTCTCGCCCAGCTCGTCGGCCTTGTTCACGTACGGCTTGGCGTACGAGTAGGGCGTCTCGAGCAGGCCCTCGACGGGCTTGCCGAAGCGGGCATAGGTGCCGTTGACAACCTCGATGGACTTCTTGCCAAGCGGGTTGGCCTTGAAGTGGTCGATGCCGCTGGCAACGGTGGGGTAAGACGTGATCTTTGAGAGGGTCTTGGAGGAGGGAGAGCTGGAGCCATTAACGACAGCGCTGCCGGTGGAGTGAGGCATGGTGGGCGGATGGTGGTGCGGTGGACGGTTGAGGAGTGGTTGTTTGTCTGATTGCCTGTGTCGGTCTGAGGGGAGCGTGTCAGTCAGGTATTGAGGTGTGTGTAGTGCAGGTTGTATGTTGTGTGAAGCAGGTGTTTGAGAAGACGGGCAGCCGCAAGAAAGGCATCCACTTCAGCTTTCCTGGAATGGACGGCGGTGACGTCCCTTCCTTCCTTCCTTCCAACAATCGAAGGCAGTCGCGTTGGGACAAACTTGATAGCAGTCACTCACATCTCAATGCGGACTTTCAGTGCCGATGTTTCGCTTGGTTTAGTGCTTGCAGTACTACCGGGTGAGAATGTCACGGGACTGGGTGGTGAAATGGAGTGGGGAGTAAGACGAGGGCAGCAGAGAGGTTGAGGTATATCCTGTCTGTCTGTCTGTCCTGCCCTCGCGTACATTTACTTGTACCAACCTTCAGTAGCTGTCCAGCAGGCAGCGACACACGTTGAGCTGCATGTGCATTTGCAGTGCAGCAGGCGCGCATGCTCTTCATCTTCACGTGCCTGTCACATGTCAGACGCTACATCGTCATGGGTGGCGCGTGCGCTGTGCGATAACAACGACGGCGGGACGAATAGGAACAGCAAGGACATTGTTGTGCTTGCTGTGTTGCCTCCCACTCGGTTGGTTACAGCAAACCACAGGGACAGGAACCGTAGACTCCTGATAAGGATGAGGTGATGGTACCTCGGAGGCTCGGAAGATCGCCTCGCTTGTTCAGGATGGTGTGGACTGTACCTGTATCGAAGTTGGGTCTGCCAGGAGTTCAGGTTTTGAGGCTAAGACTAAAGGCTGACTATGGAAAGGCTACCAAGGGCCGGCAGACGGCAGAGCACAAGCCGGCATCCTGCTTGCTCGCCTAGGCCCTGTGAGAAGTTAAGAGCTCATGATGAATGGCAGTAGTGCGAGTACGACGCAGCAGTCAACCGCAGGCTGTGTCTGCCCGTACAACGCCTAACGCCTTCACAATCAAGGTATCGCCCTCGGCACGCGTCGCAGCTCGTCTCCCCATTCGCCGTCGCCCATCGACACAGCGCAGGCATTGACGTCGCACAGTGAGGGGGATCAAGGACGTTGGGAACACAAACGAGGCGCGGGACGCTGACATGTGAAGCGCCAAGACCTGCAGCTCTGTCTCAAACTCTCTCAACACCTCAGTGGTAGTACTCCTTCTGTACCTGTACCTGTACCTGCCCGTACTACTGTACCTCGCCATTGCACTCGACCCAGAATGCCCACTTTTGGCCGGCCTGCAGAGAATGCGTCTGTCTGCCCTGCCTGCACGCCTCGGTCCATGAAACCCAATGTCTGTCTGTGCACTGCAGGCCTGCAATGCTGCATGGTCTGGGGATGCTGCTCATATTCACATGTCGCAGGCATGGGAGCTTGGGAGGTTGAGCTATCTGCAATCCTGCGAGTAAAAGAAACCCGATTGCTCCATTGTCGCTTTCTCGCCGCCTGCCCGACGCCGTTGACCACACGCCGAAGACTGATAGACAAAGGCAAAAGCTACATACCTTCGATCGAGATCAATGATGATGATATCTAGGTCTGCATCGACAAACAGGATCGAAACACTACTTACAATTATTGTCTTCAAGGCGAGCTACATACACCTCATTGCTTGCTTGCACCACGCCATCGAAGCTAACAGCCCACCCTTCGCCCGGCAGCTGCCTTCCGGCGAGATCGACAAACCACTATCAGTCTGACTTTCGCATCCGCCGCATGTCACCTTACAGTCGCATCATCATTTCAATGTGTCGAGATGCACTCGCGGCACTATGGGATAGCCCATGCCACCTTGCATTCAACATGCAATTGCGGCTCGGACTCGGCTCATACCGCACGATTGAATGCGCTGGCCAGAAGAACACTACTGTATCGACTCGTAAGCGATAGCGATAGTCGGGACTCTCCTCAGTCCCAAAAGGCTATCCCTAGCTAAAATACAATCCAGCTCCCCAGGCAGGAAGGAATTGACTTTTGTTTCAGGTCGAAACTCAAACGTAAGTTTTCACATCGCCTGATGACAGACAGACAGACAGACAGACAGTTGTACAAGTCGACAAGGTATCGCATCCGGATGCGCCGCGTCATTTGCTACTTTACTTGCTGACACACGATCACTTGCCCGCTCTACGTAGGGCGACGAGCTTCGATTTGATGAAGCTTCCAAATTGAGCATTGTGGTCTTGAGCCAGCCATCCATGGCTACCGTGGCAGCCCAACTCGTCTGCAAACTTTGACTGCTCACAGAAGAACCTCGAACCATTTACTCGATGTTCGATGTCGGCTTGAAGAACGAACAGGACTAATCGACTCTGCAACTGACTAACTACGACGCCACGGAGAAAATTCTGGAGGTTCGAATAAGATTGTATTTCTACAAACACAAGGAAAAATACACTATGTTACTACATAAGAACTAGATATTACCAGATATCGTTCGCCCCCTTCGCTCGCGGTAAGTACCGCAGGTTGTATGTATATGTGTTTTTCTTCTCAACAGCAACGCTGTTGTCCGCCTTGAGCAGCAAGGCAGAAAGGGTATATTACGTCGTAAAGTCGTCTTCTGACAAAAAAAAGAAATAGGTGTCGGTGTTCGTCGTCATCTTCTTCTTCTCCCTCCTCATCCTCCTCACCCTCTTCTTCGCTCCACGGTCTAGCCGTCGCGAATCAATCAATCCTCAATTACGTCCCCTCATACACATACCAGTTCGGAGACGAGCCAGGCTCACTAGGCGTCTCTTCACGCTGGTTCTGGTTCTGCTGCTGCTGTCTCTTCCTCTCCTCCTCTTCCCTCTGCTCAAAGTCCGCCGTCCTGGTCAAAATGTTCGAGAAAGGCGACCCCTGGTCCGGACTGATCAGCAGATCGAACTGATCGCTCGACCGCTTCGAAGGCAAATGCGTCGTGCCGGCGGTCTGCCTGCGCGAGTACGCACTGCCGAGACTGCTCTTGCGGGCGTGGTTGTTGCTGCTGCCATTGCCATTGCCACTGGCCTTGTTCAAAGCAGCGACCCTCGCAGCGTCCGAAGCGCGGAAGTTCGGGTTGCTGTAGCTGAAGATGCGCGGCGGCAGGGCGATCGAAGGCACGCTCTGCGTTCGGAAGGGGTTGGCGTTTTTGCCGAAGTGGCTGACGCTGCGGCTTAGGTCTGGTTGTTGTTGTTGCTTTGAAGGCGAGTCGTTCATGGGAGGCGCTACTTCTTCCATTGTTGAGAGCATGGTTGTTGAGGCGAAGAAAGGGTCTGCGGGCGGTTGTTGCACGACCATCAGCGAGCTGGTGTCTGAAGGCAGCGAGCCGACGGAGTGTGTTTCGCCGCCTTCTGCTTCGTCTTCTTCTGGTTCCTCTGGGATCGACGACACTTCCCGGCTGTCTTCTACTTTCGCTTTGGAGGAGTAGACGGGGTCGCCGGTCACGGGTTGGGGGTAGGAGATGGGTCCTTTGCGGACGGCGTTGCGGGAGTTGGTGCGCGGGCCGTCTTGGAGGAGAGTTGCGAGGGCCGAGCGCTGTTTGCGGATGAAGCCAGGCTTGCCTTCTTCCTCTTCGTTTTCTTGCTGTGGGGTCTTGGATCTTGACAAGTTCAAGATGGCGTTTCCATTGTTAGCGTTGACCACGTTCAGCGGAGCGGGCTCGAGCGATCCGCGCATGGCTTCTTTGCGGACGGCAGGGTGGTTCCAGTACCCGGTGCCGTCTATCGTAGCGGCAGTCTTGGGTCTGGAGATCTCGGGGGTTGAGCGTGCGGTGTCGCGGCCCAGAGTGGTCCACAGACGCACGGTGCTGGCTTTTGTGCCGAGCGTCATTGGCTTTTGGACTGGCTTCTTGAGGCCTTCCTCCTCGTCTTCCTCGTCGTCGTCGGCGCGCTTTTGGCGGCGGCGCAGGCAGAAGCATAGGAGAAGGCCGAGGACTACGAGGGCGCCGATTGAGCCGGCTAGACCGCCGACGATGGCTTGTTTGCGGGAGTTGGACATGTGGATCATGTCTGAGGATGCTGTCGAATCATCGTCTTGGGATCCGGTACCAGCTGCCAGGGTATGGCTTGGAGTTGCTGTTGCGCTCGCGCTGGTGATGAAGCTCGAGGTCGATGTGGGCGAGTATGAGATGGAGCCGCTAGCTGGCTCGTATGATAAGACATAGGTGGATTCTGCCGAGGCAGATTTCGAAGTGCTGGAAGCTGTAGAGGTGCTCAGAGAAAAGAGGGGTTGATCGATGGATGATGTTGCAGGGTCTGAAGTGAATGAGGGGATGTCTGAGGTTGTAGCTGAAGAAGATGTCCCTTGTGATGTCGATGTCGAAAGAATGGAAGTCGATGCTTCGATGGTGGAAGTGAAAGTAGTGGAGTCTGATGAGACATTGTCGAATGTCGGTGTAGATGTTGGTTGTTGGTTGGCCTCGGGCGCCTGTGGTGACGGCGAGTCGTGTGGGCCGCTTGTAGCGGGCTCTGTGTTGTCGGAAATGAATGGCGGTCCATCGTCTTTGGGCTGTTGAGACTGGATTACGTTCATGATGTAGCTAATTGGGCCCGGTGGCCCAATATCCGTCGCCCATTGAGCTGCCTGAGCGGCTTGCTCTGCTGTCAGTCCCTCCATTTCCGGTTGTCCGTTGTCATCAAAGATGTCCCAGACATGATTGAAATTGCATGGCGACCGGCGCGATATATACTCATGAGCGGCCTTCACGCCCACATCAGTGATTCCGTGGAAAGGAGCTCAGGAGGCCGACGTTAGGGAGGACGAACGCGGTGGTGATCGTGCCGGAAAGATAGAAACCAATGCTGGCGTTGGTAGACAGCAGTTGAACGGCCCAGAGCCAGTAGGAACGCGAGCGGTAAGATTGAAGACGGTGAGAACGGTAAGATTTTGATAATGAAAGCCGTAGAGGTATAAGAGACGAGCTGGCGCCGCACTTACCGTGAAGATGGATCCACCGTGCCCCTTCGTCTGATGCAGCATTGAGGATTGACCAAGGATTGGTGACGAACCTACCGCCTGGGATCCTGCAGCTTCATGCTTCCAGTGTACATTTTGCTGCGTTTCATCTTTGTTTGCTGCTGTGGGCGCTTACACTCGTTGGTAGACACCGCGCACTCGCTGTGAGGTGAGGCGATTCATCCGCCATCTTGTGCATTTTCAAACGGTCGAGTACTCGCCATCGAGCGATTCGGCAAGACATGTCGGTGAGGACCGCATGAAAAGTGAGACGAAGAGATGAGGAAGGTAATAGCGGAGGTCAGATATAGAGACATCTGTAATGAGGAGTCTCAGAAGCACGGACTTCGCGACGGGCGGATCTTGCCGCGAACCTACAGACAACATCAATAATGCACAGAGCGAGACCAAACATCGCATGTTCAGGCAAGATGTATATAAGTCGGTCAAATGGACCTTCGAAAGTATTACCAACAGAATCAACGGGCTTGTTCACCCCACCAGCCTTGCGAGGAATGCTGATGTTGCACAGCGAGCGAATGCATGTCTCGGTTACTTAAAGCATCTGCTCTGTGTCTTCGAGTAATTGTTGCCATATTCAAAGTGGCAGGGTATCATTTCGACAGATGGAACAAAGTGCTGAAGCTGAGCTGAGCTGAGCTTGGTTTAATTGCCGCAGTACTGTTTTGTGCTGACCTTTGTCGCTGAGTTTCGGTTTTCACTGGATATTCCTTAGCGCCAGATGTCCCGCGACCAATCAGAATGCGACAAAGTCATTGCAGACTCGTAGGTACTAACAACTTGGAAACTTTCTTGAGTCCAGGTTGCTGCCATACTGGACTGCTGATTCATAAGGACTCGATCTACTCCATATTCAGTGGCTGATGTTATCAATGGTCAATATCGTAGATTCCTGGTATCCGTTTGGGATGATCGTATTACCTGATGTCGACTTGTATCGTCCGTAAATTTCACTGCCAATCAATTTCTGAAACTGAATGACAAGGGAGTTCTCTACTTGTAATGCAGATGTCCAATTGCTAGATTGGGAGGCTTGATCATAAGTGTAGACAAAATCTTTCTCATGGACCTTCACATGTCGTCGGGATTGAATATCTCCGGTCTGGCACGCGGTGCTTGGCCCATGCTCATGCTCATTCTCCTGCGATTCCGTTCTTCTTGTTCCAGTCTGTCCTGCTCATCTGATTCCTCTTTCCTCCTGGCCGCCTCAGCTCGTTCCTCCGGGGTGAGGATATTGGCCGGATCCCTTCCATCCTCGATGATGCGCTGTATGTCTGCCAGTGCGCCCTGTTGGATGATGCCGTGGCTCGGCCAAGGCTCAAACGGCAGATTGTTGAAAGACTCTAGCCAATTTTGCGACTCGAGTGGCAGTTTGTCTTTTCCTACGATTTCCGATCGCGCATACGGTGTGTTCTCGCTGTCTTGTGCCCCTGGCGGGGGAGTAGCCATACCATTGGCAATCTGGGCTTGCGCCTGCTCGTCTGACGTTCGAGGGAGCTTGACTTCGGGTATCGGTTTGCGGAAGGTAGGCGGCACGGTCGTTTTGGAGATGAACTTTGCATATCGCAGCAGCTCGTCGACTTCCACTTCGCGGCGTGTATTCGTGGAACTCTCGTCGGCAGGGATGGCGATTACTTCCTTGCGCGCGTCCGCGAGGAGCTTGACGGTGTCTTTGATGTTTTGATCGAGAGAGTCGGTCGTTCGGCGCAGAGCGAGGATGCGAGCATAGTTGGATTGGTGTCTCGATACTTTGACAGTGTCAGTCGCGGAACGCGTCGCATGTTGGCATGTCTATAAACACCTACATCTCTCTAGGTCATCGTTGATTGCATCGTCTGCAGCCAGGAGATCATCCGCCGCGGTCGGGGAAGGGTTGTAGGCGGCAATCGAGTCGGTCAATCTCTGCAAACTCTCTTCCATGCGCCGATAGCTATGTTGGAATTGCGCAAACATGTTTGCAGATGGTGTGTTGCAAGTGTCGAGGTTCAACATGGAATGTTTGAGCTTCAAGAACACCAGATCGGCAAAGCGCGTGACGACTAGCGCCTTTTCGGGCCGCTTTACCCTTCGCCGGTACTGGGAGAAATGATAAATAGACCCCCGACAGAAGCTAGATCGACCCCCACTAAAGTCACCTTTTTCTAAAAATTATTTCTCAGCTATCACTCGATTCAAGAAGATTTTAAACCAAAACTTCTCTAAGTCGTATGTTATTCTATCATTCTGCCTATTACGAATTTTGATAAATTGCTTGTTTAGTTATCTAGATAGATCTAAAGTTATGCCATTTTAACTTATAAAATTTGGTCGTCGGGAATCCCTACAAGCTAGTCGGGAATTCCCACAAGCTGGTCGCGTAAAGCCAATCAGCAGTACATTAAGGAAGCCGCTGGGGGTCGATCTAGCTTCCGTCGGGGGTCGATTTATCATTTCTCCGGTACTGGATGAACATTTAACATGTGGGATCCTTCGATATTCCTTGTACTCATTTGTGACTTATTCTGGGTGTCTGGTCAAACTATACCTACTATTGATGTTGTCTATGGGAATACCGATAGCCTCCAACCAATTCGCTGTCTACTTTTTGGATCAAGGCTGCAAATTTAAGATGGCGAGAGTCTCAAAGCATCATTCCCAACATCTCCGTACGCTTCCACAAGACAACAACTGCTCTCGCCGCCTGGACGACTGTACAACCTAGGACAGAACGAACAATAACACGGACATAGCCAGCATATCAGTACAACCTCCTAGACCATACAAGTCATCCAGAGAGAGTGTTACTGTCCCACCGAAAAGAGTTGTCAGTCGGCACAGGGTAAGGGTTGGGGTAAAGAAATCCTGCCTCGAGAGAGATCAGAAGACTGCCTATCGTAGTTCACAACCATGCAGAAGAAACATCACAGTGGTTGCGAGCTACCTATGTAGTCCACACAGTCGACCAAAACGATACTGCTGACAAAGACAGATGACATGAAGTGCCGAATCATGCGATGACCATCTACGACAAGCGACATCGCATCCTCGTAAGGCTGGCCCCAGCCGTCAGCGGCGGCATCGGAGCGCAGTGATCTTCTCTGCATAAGATTTTTTACCGGTGCTTGACGCCTTGGATTCAAGCTTAACCTGGCAACGATGGAGCTAAAGTCACATCACCACGCGAGCGACACCTCTGCTCAACCACATGGCGTCGAGCCTCCCTTGGCCACGCCTGCGACTTCGAGATTGCGTATGTCGGTCTTGCTATCCTCTGATCCTCTGATGTATACTCGAGAGAAAGAACGAGCATGACGACATAAACATGGCTCGACCACCACCTGCCGATGATCCCGAATCCACAAAGCACCTCTCTTTGGTCCATATGAGGTCTGCACGTTTGAATTTTTAGGTAACAGGACTCAGTATTGCCGTACTAGCTTGCCAAGCCCACCTTTGCCCTCTTCACCATCTTGTCGAGGGTCTACTCTGACATTACTATTGCTCCGGTGCAGTCGTAGCGCAGAGAGACAGCATCTTCCGAGTCGCAGAGTTCGCTTCGCATCGACATCATCAACAATGGGTCACGCCCCCAGGGATATGAACCACCCGGAAGAGGAGGTCTTCGTCGAGCCTGCCATCGCGAATCATTCTCCAGAAGCGTCGCAGACTGGCGAGGTCACCGATGCGGTCTTTGGAGAAGTGGGTGCAGACGGACCCAACTACCGCAGTGTAAGTGAACTGGCTCAACGAGTCGTTACCATCGACTGGAAGCTGACATGAACGTAGGTCGGTTGGGTCGCTGCCATCGTACTTCTTCTGAAATCGCAAATCGGACTCGGAGTACTCTCAGTGCCGTCGGCCTTCAACACCCTTGGCATGGCACCAGGCATCATCATCTTGCTCCTCGTCGCCGCCATCACTACCTGGACTGGATACGTTATCGGAAAGTTCAAGCTTAACCACCCAACCGTCTACAACATCGATGACGCTGGCGGCATCATGTTTGGACCGATTGGCCGCGAATTTCTGGCCACTTGCTTTTGCCTGTACTGGCTGTTCGTTTCTGGCTCTGCCATGCTCGGTGTGTCGATCGGATTGAACGCAGTATCCACGCACGGCACCTGCACTGCTGTATTTGTTGCAATCGCTGCTGCTATCGGACTCGCCTTTGCCAGTGTCCGTACGCTTGGTCGCATGAGCTGGCTCGCGTGGATAGGCACCATCTGTGTGCTGGTCTCAAGTAAGGGATTGCGATAATTTCCAGGAGGATATCAACAATAGCTAACTTTTTTTGCCAGTCTTCACCCTCACAATCGCTACTGGTGTTCAGGACCGCCCTGCGGATGCTCCTAAAATCGGCGAGTGGAAATCTGACTGGAAGATCGTCGGCAACCCTACCTTTGCAGAGGCCATGTCAGCCGTGGCATCGTTGGTCCTGGCCTACGGTGGACTGCCGGCGTACTTCTCCATCGTATCGGAGATGAAGGATCCTCGCTACTACACCAGATCTGTCTTGTTCTGTCAAGCAACAGCCACCATCGTCTACATCATCATCGGTGTCATCGTCTACTACTTCTGCGGGTCGTATGTTGGATCGCCAGCTCTTGGCTCTGCCGGTGTTCTGATGAAGAAGATCTGCTATGGCTTGGTCCTCCCCGGTCTGCTGGTAACAGAGATTTTGTACATCCACGTAAGTACCCGGAGGATCACATCTGCAAGCAAGCGATCCATCTTACTGACATTCACATTCACAGTTGACCGCCAAATACGTCTTCGTCCGCTTGCTCAGAAACTCAAAGCACCTCGCCTCCAACTCGATGGTTCACTGGACTTCATGGCTCTCCTGCACGCTCGGAGTGACCGTCATCTCCTACTGCATCGCCAGCGGCATCCCCGTCTTCGGCGAGCTGGTCTCTCTGATCGGCGCGCTGTTCGGAACGCTGATGTGCTTCCACCCAATGGCCTGCATGTGGCTGTACGACAACTGGAACAACAAGGTCCGCGACTTCAAGTGGAGCTTCCTGGTCAGCATCAACATCTTCATCCTGGTCGGCGGCTCTTTCTTGCTCGTCGCGGGAACGTACGGCGCGGTCATGGGCATTATCAACGCCTACAAAACGTCCGGCGGCTCTCCGGCATGGTCCTGCCTCGACAACTCGAACTCGGTATGAGGTCGCGACAGCAAGCTGTGCTCGGACTTGTCGTTCTGTTGAACAGGGCTGGCTGAGCCATCAGCGGGCTCTCGTCCTTCGCCCGTATCCCTAATATCCAACAATCCATCCATCCAGCCCTCCCTCCTAAGATCCGCAAGCATCGTTTCCCCACCACCATCGAAATCGAGTCGGGATTGCGAAATCATCTTTTCACGACCCCAATTCATGATCCGCCGAGGCAGGACCGCGAACCGCTGAACCATCAGCCACCTCTACCGTGCTCAGAGAACACGAAAAGTCACCCGTGTTCTCAGCACAGACTGAGATAGTGACAGAAAGACTCTTTGTCACTTGATGCAGACCGTGCGTTGCTGCTACTTCTCAGAGAGTGAGCAAATGAAACCAGCAGAGAGCTTCGAGTGAGCGGAAATCCTCAAGGTTGAACGATTTGTTCGATTGAAACGTTTCGGGGAGAACGCAGAGACATGTCTGTAAGACTATTCTTTTCCGAAAAGTCGCAGTGTAGTGCGGACGGGGAAACGGATGACGAGAAAAGGAAGAGAGCTTTTTTTTATGTACAATACCCTATGCACATTCCAGATGAAGGAACAAGATCATTGTCACCGAGCTGTCATGACTGGTATTTTCCATCCCTTTTCCTTTTCCGCCCTGATTTTGCCCATCATGGCGATGGTTGCATACCGGAAAGGAAGAGGACAAGGCCGGAATGTTTGCAGAAACGAGTGAATCTGGTGGACGTGTATTGTGTACATGATAATTTTACAGGGTATCTATCCATAATCGCCAAGCGAGCGCCCAACAACAACACGAGTGACAACGCGTTGGCCGTGGTATAATACAAGACTTCTCTCAAGCAGCATCACTAAGCCTCGGGCGAAGAAGACTCGGGCGAAGAAGACTCGGGCGAAGGAGCCTGCGGCAAAGAAACCTTCCTCAACTGACAGATCTTGGCTCTCGCTTTCTCGACATCGGCCTCCTCGCTACTCGCCTCAAACTCCTGCGGCGAGTCGCTGAGACCAATAGCACTAATCTTGTCCTCGCCCTCGAACAGCCCTCCGTAGTTCCTCTGGGGCGGCGTCTCGCCAGTTTCGATGGCCAAATCCAGGGCGGTGATGTACGCCTGTTCGTGCCTCTCGGCCTCGGCCAAGAGGTAGGTGATGTGCTTCCAGTTCTCGTATCGTAGCTGGCTGAATGGAACCTTGGTGTCGCGGGCCACGACTGGTTCTCTCGTGTCGACCGCAGTGGGGGGGTTTGGGTCGGTAGTGAGCTCGTCGTAGAGCTTCCTCATCTCAGCCTCGGGCAGGCGAACTTCCTTCGGGGGAGAAAAGAGCAGCATGGGAAGGTGCTGCGCCGAGAAGTCTTGCACGCCGCGAGCATCGCTCGTTCGCTCGTCAAAGACCTCAAGATCGGCTCTGATCTTGGCGAATTCGGCGACGAGCTCCTTCATGTTTGCCGGACGAAGCTTGCTCGAGGAAAGGCGCTCGGCAATGTCGGCCGATGCCTGTACTCTTTCGAAAAGATTGCCCTGCTGCCACGTCTCCAAATGCGATGCAAGCTCAATCTGGTCATGTGCAAAGGCTTGTTGACCCGTCTGCGCACACGCTTTGGTCAGAACGTGTAGGTCGGTGGTGTCTGGTAGCTGACCCGCTTTGGCACGGGCATCAAGGAGCCATTGCCACCCCTGCTTGACAAGGTCGCCGTCGTTGGCGGCACCTGCAGCGGCAATAATAGAGCGTCTCGTGACCAGAGTAGGTATCAAGCCCAGCGCTTGTGCATCCTTGATGGCCGTGGTGATCGTCTGTTCTGCATTCCCAAGACCTGCGATATTTGTAATGATTGAGTTGCACGCGGCGATGGTAGGGAAGGCGTTGAAGCGAGCGGCCAACTCCATGGTTCGCCGGATGAGACCCTGGACAATGTCGCGGAGTTCCTCCTTTTCCTCGACCGCCATGAGAATAATGCCCTTGATTCGGAGCAGGTACGTTAGGACGATGATGAGTTCGGTAACAGCGTTTCGGGACAGCGTGCCACCGCCACCAATGTACAGATACGTGGCTGACAGCATTGCTCTCACGGTCAAGACAAATCGCCTGGGATCCCAAGTATCCGCATTGTTCCTCAATGACGAGAGAAGGTTCCGATAAGTGTTACTCGGCAGCACAGTCCCGGCCTTGCAGGCCATCGCGAAAACCGTGTACGCTTCAGCAACGGGACGCTCTTTCTGGTAGGCAGTGAAAAGGAGATGGCTCTTTGTCACTGGTGTCACTCGGAGGACAGAATCCAGCGCAAGGTATGCATTCTGAGCGTCTCCTCGCATCAAGCGAGCAACCATGATTGAGCGCAACAAAGGCGTGGGTAGCCCAGGCAGAAGTAATAATTGCTCACGATTCGGCACAACAGCGCCTGGCGAGAAATGGTAAGCGGCAAATCCAACAGGGAGCCTGCCCAGGGCCTGCTGATAAAGTGCCTCCAAATCCTCGAGTTTGGTGTCCTGTGCCGACAACAAGTCGATGGCGGCGGCGTACGTGCGGGGGTTGACATATTCGTCGTCTTTGGCTTCCAGCCACTTCCAATACTTTGAACCGGTATCCCATGCCTCCGTAACGGTGAAGTGATCCAGCAAGTACGCACTCGCATTGGGACACGGTCCAAACTTGCCCTTGTAGTGATCTTCGACCAGCTCGTTCGCGATCGACCGCACTTTGTCGCTTGTTTCCTCGTCTCGTCTGTTGTGCTTTTGAAAAACAACATCCCTTCTCGTCCAAGAGCTAAGAGATTGTGTGAAGCCGTCGATGACGGGTTGGATGATGAGTTTTTTATCCTCTATAGCCCGGTAGCCAGCCATGGCCCCGTCGAAGTCGAAACCTTTGGATGCCTCGGTGATCTGGCGCTGTAGAGCAAGGAGTTGCGCATCCTTCGGGCTCAGATTCTTCGGGCTCAGATTCCTCGGGTTCAGATTTTGCGGGCTCAGATCCTCCCAGCTCAGATTCTTCGGCCTCGCATTGTTTCTCGTGGGAAGTCCGGCCCCAAAGCTGGTTGTCTTGGGACGTCTAGAGGTCGCAGGCGGGCGTGGTGTCTTGGTGGTGAGAGACGCAGTGGCATTTTTGGTCAGACTGAAGCTTCGCAACCAGATCCTGTGAGCTTGGAGCTCAAGCCGAGCTCGCGACAATTTGATAGCGAACATTTGGTTGCGTGTGTCGAAAAGATGTCCAGCTCGAAGGGACGGATTTCATGTGAAAGTAACGTTCTGGGACTTGCTTTCGGGGGTCCTCCACTGCCCGCCAGCACTAACGAGTGTACCCTGGAATGCCACCTCACTCCCATTGGCAGGCACAGCTTCGCGACCACGAGCACTCCTCTGGCGGCCTCACGATCTCACAACACCACACTTGATTAGGAAGATTGAACAAACACCCTTGCCGCAAACCCAGAGCACATCTCACCCTTCCACACCTCACAAACCGCAACCATGGCGCCGAACATGTCCCTGTTCAGCGTGAACGCGATCCTCCTGATCTCGGCCGATGACAACTCTCGCATCCTCACAAAATACTACTCGCCTCCTCACCCTCCCGCAAACGCTGGCAACAACTACCCCGGCGCAAACCCATACCCGACCCTCAAGGACCAGAAAGCATTTGAGAAGGGCCTCCTGGAGAAGACGGCCAAATCAACAAATGATGTGATCCTCTACGACAACAGGATCGTCGTCTACAAGACCGAGAGCGACGTGATGCTTTACGTCGTTGGTCCCGCAGACGAGAATGAGATCATGCTGTACAACGTTGTTCTCGCGCTGAGGGATAGTTTGAACATCCTCCTGAAGTGAGCAATCCGTCTATACCCATGCATACCTCAGACTTCCCACTAACAGTGCCTGCCACAGAAACTCCGTCGACAAGCGCACGCTCATCGAGAACTACGACCTGGCCTCCCTCGCCATTGACGAGATCATCGACGACGGCATCATCCTCGAGACCGACCCCGTGGTCGTCGCCAGCCGAGTCTCGCGCCCGCCCGCGCAGGACACGCCCAACATGCAGAGCGTCGATTTGAGCGAAGAGGGTCTCCTGAAGTTGTACCAGTTCGGAAAAGCGAAGTTGGGCGAGAGACTCAGGCAGGGACTTTGATCTGGTCAAATTTGTGAAATGGGATGGAATGCAATGGATAAAGCAGGGCGTTTCGGGAGTTTTATAAAATATTGAGCAGCGATCGGACGGCTGCTTGGAACAATTAGACATGACGAAATGATTAGGAGGAGTTGCGGTGGCAGCGAGCACCCATACTCAATATAAGAAGGTCATGCGTCGATTTCATCCTTGGATTTGGTGTTGCTTGGTCGCTGTAAGGTGTGGTTCAGAAGCTGCAGTACTATGATCTATGACGGCTCATCAACAGCAGCCGAGATATCCTAGAATTCATAGGAGCGATATAAAGCAGAATGCTTTACTCGATACTCCAATTGATGTATGTAGTACTTCAAAACTCCGCGCGACCCATTCATATTACAACACCGCCGAGCGATATGCGTTGCGACTATACACGAGCATACGAATAAATTAAAGCCGTTCCAAGCGATTTGGAATGTACATTCGACATCCTCACGTATACGTATAGCCTGAATGCACAGCTAAGCGATTGTCTAATAGTGCAATCTGCCCAACGCACAAAAACGTTCCACACTGCGCAAGCCTCCTGTCCTCAAGAAACAGGACGGTAATAGCAACTGCCATTGATATCACACAAAAGAAACACAGCTTACCAGTGACCTCACACAACAACATGTCAGCAGCCACACGATCAATATTAATCATGGGCGCACAACACACTGGCTACTTGCCGAAGGGAATCATTCGGTGGTGACACCAATAGGAAAGTTCTAGCCCGAACCACCATTTTACATGCCACTACGACACAAGCACAACAAGGTTGTCCGCAAGATTGGACCGGGATCGCAACCTACAACTTTCATCTACAGGTAGCACGCCGTTGGTTCTCGCAAGGTTGGGAGAGACAGGTTCCCCAGAATCCCTCCGCATCCCCGCCGCCGCTGCGTACCGAACTCACTTTCACGGTTTGGAATTGTGAATCGACGGTAAGGGCAGGGAAAGCGTCTCACTTTGAAATCGATTCAATCGCTGGCAATCAAGTTGCGTGGCCTGAGACCGGACCACGTTTGTATCGCATGAGACAAACCAAACCCATCACATTACGGATTTGCTGGTCGTTTGAGAGTCGTCACCGCGGCTTTCGCTTGGCCAGCTTTCTGATCCGCGACCCGAGCCACGGATAATTCGTCTTTGGCGCCTTTTTCCAGGAGAGAAAAGTGTCAATCTCGGCAGAAGAGCCAGCCGCGAGGCCTGAGCATCGGCTGGGTCCTTGGTGTGAAGCTGGTTGTTGATGAGATGACGTGGGTGTAGATGGCCGTGCTTGTCTCCTGTGTGATCTCAAACGGACTACTTGCAAGGGGATGGGCGTGAGATGGGAGATGAGCGGCGCGATGGCGATGGCAGATATCGATGGTGATGATGGTGGCGACGGTGATGAGACTCTGGGGTTTCAAGACATGCTTGTGATCCTTGTGGAGCGGTCAGAAAGAGCGATCCGAAGCCTGTCCGGTTAGAAGACTTCTCTGCGAGCAAGAATTCCCCAGGTCTTCCTTTACCACTAGACGAGGGAGAGAAGGCCGGATGTTCTTCATCTCTCGGTATCGAGTGCCAGGCCGTGCCGTTTCGGTGGCGCCCGCTCGGTACGATTGCACGTCGGTGCGCGCGGGTGGGAAACGGCAAGTGGGCGCTAGGGCAAACGGCGAGTGATTCTGAATCTGAGGTTCGACAGATCGCGGAGAGATGTGGAGAGGCGTACCGAAAATACTCGTCCCTGTCACTCACAATCTCGAAGGCTGACGATCGTTTGATCGAGAACACGGCCGGGGAAACGAACACGAGCCGGCCAAGACCATGGATTCGCTGTCCTCGGATGTACAGCAGCAGTGGACGTGATATTGGTCGGGGTGTTGCTCACGTCGGGTGGCTTGCTGGCCTATCGAGCACGTTTGCGTGGTATCACCCTCGCGGCATCACCTTCACGGAGCATGATACATGCCTAGGCGAGGTGTGTACTGTATGTATACTGCGGCGTGCGACGGAAATACTCATGGGTGATACATCCAACAGGCGGCGCTCTGTCAAACCGGGAAGCGGGCTGAGATCGACATAGTAGCGGGCGGCGATTGCAGGCCCCGGCAGCGATAGGGACTGCACGCATGAGGAGAGTAGACAAGTTGACAAGTCCCTAGCAAACTCATGTTCCCGACGTCGCCGGTCGGTGAAGCGCTGGCGTGCTGCTGGCGTATCGCTCCGAAGATCCGTCTGAAGCATCGTTGACTCGTTCAGACGAGGGATGCCGGTGGGAGCTATCCTGCCGCCATCCTTTGCCGTACCGACATTCCTTCTACAGCATGTACGCGCATGTACTACGAGGAACCATTTACATTACATGAATCGTTTATCCCAGTGCCACCGTGTGCAGCCTCCCGCTACCCCGGGAAATGGCGCTGCGGAGGATGGCTCCATGTGGTTCAGTAGTGCACCGTGCCAGCCATGGGCAGCAAAAAGGCATGTATGGCCTGCCCCTCTAGGTGGGCGCAACGCGCCCCGGGAGCATATCCTATCCGTTGTGTCGGCCTGCGTGGGAGACGGGTACGTGCGTTGAAACAGCAGCGTGAGCTTGGTGCTTGCTCGATCGAACTCGTCTCCTTGTCGGAATCTCTCCCAATTACGCACTCGGCGGACGCAAAGGCCACCCCTAGACGTATGGGCAGAAGGATCGGGAAAAGATAAGTAGGCTCGCCTCGCCCTCTCTATTCCATGCATCCTTCTTAGTTCGACACCGCCAACCAAGCTACAACGTTGCATCCCACTCGCCTTAGCTCTGCTTACGACACTCATCATATTACCCTTTCTTCAAGCATCTCAGTCAGATCCGCCTATCGCCGAGAGTACTGCCTACCTGTACTGTACTTCTTACTAAGGACCTATAAGACTCGTTCCGTCGACACCGCCTTAACGCATCTTCAAACCTACTTTGCCACTCGTCCTACATAATAGCCGGTCGACTCTTCCACTTGCTTCCGGAGTTTCAAGTTCATCATCCAACAACAACAACTCCTAACAACACTCAAACAACACACACATCAGTCAATATGACTTCAACTCTTCCCCAGCCCTCCGAAGCTCCCCGTCTTCCTCGCAACGACTCCTTCAGCACAGACGACATCGCCCGCGCCTTCCAGGCCTCGGCATCAAAACCACGCAACAACCTCTCCCTCCGTGTGGTCCAGCAAGACGAAATCTGCGTCCCACCACCATCGCCTCTCCCTTCAAGACCTGCCTCGGTCTTCGGCTTCCCTGAGCGTAGATCATCATGATCACTCATCAGTAGGGCATCCAATATGCCTGTCGACCATCGGCCCGCGACCGTGAATGGATCGTAATGTCGACATCTCGACTTCGAATTGTTGGTGTTAGCGGGTGGCGTTTGTCTTTGTTTGGATCGAGCTTTACTACGGGGAGTCTGTCTTCGGTCGGCGTTGCAGCCTCGAGACACAGCAACAATATCGATATGGGAAGGCGTTTTGTAAGCCGGGTGTACGCTGTTGGTTTTCTTTCCTATGTCTGCTTGCTACTCTTACCTGCCAATACCTCAAGGGTATAGGCCAGTTCATCGGCGCGTCTTAGTCGCCATTTTCGTTATGCTTCGAGTTGGCAGAACACAATGCATATATCGCAACACCTCTTGCTGAAGTTGTTTCTTTCCTGCTCAGTCCTGACCTAATATACTTAGTAACAAGGAACAACTATTACGATCGTCAAAGCACTCGAACGTCGAACACCTCCTAATTGTTTCCAGTCTCCATGTTTCTTCTATCTATCCTTCGCGATAACTGCTCGAACACCGGACGAAGTATTCCAGCAGCGACATAGAAGACGAAGGCTATACGAACTAACAAAGCAGTAACAGTGTAGATCGTCTGGCCAGAACATTCTCCATCCGCAATTCCCTATCACGAACTCCAACAACAACTCACACCGCCAGCACACAAGTTCGCCACCCTCCGACTCCGACTCCGACAAGCAGCCCGACCTTGCCCTGCATACAATCACCGGCATTCACGCCGAAGCGAAAAACGAGATAATGGGATCGTCTCTGCAGCCCTCATGCATGCATGCAAATCCCACCCGTGCTACGCATAATCACATGCTCTGAAGCAGCAGCAGCAGCGGCGGAAGTGGGCAAACAACGAGATACACCCGAACCGGTCTACCTACCTACCTATCTACAAGTATCCACTTGTTGTCCACCTACCCGATCAACCAATCTAATAAGTCCCAGCGTGATTGGCCAAAAACCCACCGTCGATAAGAGTGATGTTGCCGTTTGCGTAGCCACCTGCCCTGGAAGCCAGGTACAACACCGTGCCGGCCATCTCCTCTTCGTTTCCCATCCTCTGCGCTGGAACCAGAGTCCGAGGCATCACGCCGCCTGTGTGCTCCCAGGCTTTGGTGACGCGGGTTGTCATGTCGGAGGGGAACCCTGGGGAGGAATGTGTTAGCAGTGGTTTCAATATTTCTTCTTACGGTCGGCTCATTGAGTCGAACGAAAGGGAAAGAATACTCACAACCCGGCGCAATAACATTACACCGAACATCAAACGGCACGAAATGCGCCCCCAGATTCTTCATCAAATGGTGCACCGCCGCCTTGCTCGCATTGTAAATAAAACTGTCAGTGAACCGCGTAAGCCCTCCCACACTGCCAATGGCGATAATCTGACTGCTCGGCTTGCACTTCTCTCTCCTCTTGTTCCCCTCAACCAGCAGTTCCAAGAACGCCATGGAAGTGGCAAACACGGCCGCTACATTCGTGTTCAGCGTCTCGGTCCAGACCTCGTACGGCCGGTAGTTGAAGTAGTAGTCGCGGACTTCTGCGGCCGATGATTCGGGGGTCGGTTTGGGGCGGGCGTTGGGCGACGAGTCGAAGGTCGTTTGGCCGGCGTTGTTGATGAGGAGGTCGATGTAGCCTGTTTCGGCGGTGATTTGGTCGACGGCGCGTTGGAGGTCGGCGTGCGAGGTTGTGCTGCCTTGGATTGGGATGAGGTTGCCGTGTTGCTGTGTGGAGTTTAGTTGGTGGCGAGGAAGGTGGGTTTGATCGGCATCATTGACGTACGGCGGTTTTGGCGGCTGCTTGGAGTCTCTCTTCATTTCGACCTGTGATGTATACTTTTGCTCCGTTGCTCTCGAGAGTTTTGGCGAGGATTAGACCTAGGCCGGAGCCGCCTGTGGTGGATGACTTTAGCTATTGGTCATCGTGTTTTTTGATGAATAGTAACACACCGCCGGTGACCACTACCACCAGACCTTCAACGTCGTACAAGTCTTGCTTGTTATATTTGGAAGTCATCTTGGATGAATTCAAAAGAAGATATCTACTGGCTTGCTTGTTGTGAAGGAGGCAACGATGTACGTCAATGGGTCGAAAATCCAGGTCTGTGTATTTCGTTCAAGATTGTCAGACAGTTCGAAAGAGTCCATCTGCAACGTAACGTATACTGTAATGTAGCCATTATGCAGGCAGCTGTGACCTTTCCGGCAATCTGGTTGGAGAGCCGTCCGATCCGCATCCACAACAGCTCTCCGGCTTTCCAAGTCGAACCTCGAACCCGAACCCGAACTCTTTTCCCGAGTCCCGACCGCACCTTCCTCGGAGAGAAACCCATTCAAATGCTATCAATCCAATGCAAAACCACATCGGGATCTCGAAGGTGAATTGTCGATGTAAAAGATGAGATGGGAAAGCATAGCTGTGCGCCTGCAAGTGATGGCCTCGCTTGGAAAGATCCGTAACCGAAGAGGAAAAGTTCTCGCCGCATTCGCGTCCCTTGGTCTGAACGGCAGAGCTGAGGAAGATGACGCCACGGTGTGATAAGTGTTTCCAGACGTACACGATGATAGCCGCAGTCTGCAGCGGTCGGAATATTGGCACTTTGTAACAAAATATCTCATACATCGAACACCATCCAAGAGGAGGAAGTGTCAGCAACGAGCCTACCCGGGGACCTCGCAAGAGGCAAGAAATAATCATGATGCTTGACATCCTACTCCTCGTCCTCCTCACCTTCGTAGCACCAATCACCTGTCTGCCGCCGCCACTAAATATCCCGATCACACCAACTCATCAACAATCCATCCTCCCCGAACCGAACCAGGCCAACAAAAACCTCACCACCCACTTCCGCCCGGCCACCGAATCAGACCTCCCAACCATCACCACCATAACAGTAGAAGCCTTCTCCCCCTCCGCAGACTGGCACTACCTAATCCCCGATATGGACCTCCACAAGAAAGAAATCTGGAACTGTCTGTACGAGCAAATCGTCTCAGGATGGGAGCATTTCGACCGCAACAAGACATTCATAAACGTCATCACCGTTCCACCAAAAGGTGGTAGCAGTCATACATCCAACAACGAAGACGGCGACCAGGAAGAAAAAGAAACCGAAATCCCAGTCTCCTTCGCAGTCTGGAACATGCGAACAACCGCCTCTTCCTCCTCCTCCTCCTCCTCCTCTTCCCCATCCTCCTTATCCTCATTCCCCTTCTCATCACATCCCCACTCTCTCTTCCAAACCTGCCTCATCCCCCCCGGAACAAACCTAACCCGCGCCGCCGACTACGGAGCCCAAATGCGGCCCATAGCGCACAAGTACTTCTCCCCTGGGGAAAAAGAGAGCGTGTGGCAGGACCAATTGTACCTCAATCTACTCGCCACGCACCCGGATTGGGACGGCAACGGGTTTGCTGCTAGGCAGGTGGGGTGGGGGATGGAATTGTCTCGTGGTTACGATTCGGAAGATGTGGACGTTGATGTTGGAGAGATTGGCGGAGAGGCGAAAGGGACGACGGTTCCTGTGACATTGCTGGCTACTCCGGCCGGCTGGCCTCTTTACGAGAGTCTGGGGTTCGAGGGCGTGGAGAATGCGACGGTTAGGATGTTGGATGGGTTGGGTGAGTTGTGGAGTGAGGTTTGTAGGTGGGATGGGTGAGAAGCCTGAGAGGAAGAAGTTACATACACCTGTTGAGAGCTGAGTGCTCTGGTGTATACGTTTCGTATTGTTTTTCATTGCATCGTTCTATCTCGTTAGGCCAATCCTTCCCTCACTCCAGTAGAAAAAGAAGACAACAATTGTGGTGAGGTCGTGCGCGCAGACTCGACTTCACATGCGCGCGTGCAAGCGAGAGGCCAGAAAAAGCAAAAGAATGGTAGGGGTATCTTCGTGTCAATCATCCTAATCAAGTCCCAGGTGAACAATCCAACAAAGGAAAAAGATAAAGAAACAGAGAAAGCAAAAGCAAAAACTCCCCTCAGTAGCAGAAATCCCATCTACCCCGTGTTCGTATCATATCATATCATATCCGTCATGTTGCCACCAGGCAAGCCACCTTCCTCGATCTCCTCTTCCGCAGGGAAATGGTCTGCACCACGGCCTCCGCCCAGCCAATGCCTAATTTTGCATGGGCCTCGGCCCTGGCAGACATCGTCCCGACCCAAGTTCTTGAACTTCGGACCCGTCGGGCCGTTGACATAGTGGTACTCGCCGGCGAAGCGGTACTGGCGAGGGTCGGAGAGAGGGTAGTATTTGTCGCCCCAGTGGCCGGCGTAGTGGAACCAGTCGACGGGTGCTTTGGGCGAGTGAGTTGAAGCGCGGAGGACCTGCGTGGTGTGGTCGTAGACGAATGCGTGGGCGTTTTGCGCTGGGTCCCAGAGAGGGCCGCGGTCGGACTGGTCGTGGAGCAGTCCCCATGGCAACACGTAAGGGTGTAGGCCTGGTGTGGCGTACATTGCGTGTGAGCCTGTTGCGCTGTAGACTACAGGACGCTTGGCACGGCGGGCGGCGGTGGCGTTGGACCAGGTGCCGAGCATTGTGCCTGAGCCGTCTTGCGCGGGGAGGTACTTTTCGACGGTCTGGTAGTCGTAGGCCGCGCCAAAGTTGTGCTCCGAGAGGTAGACGGATTCCGGTTTGCCATGTACGAAGCGCACGGCAGTGTGCTCCCAATCGCCGACATGATTGCCGAATCGGACGTTCAAGACTGTGTTGCCCAAGTTGTACGAGTAGAAGAAGAACCAGAAAGCGTCAACGATTCCATCCTCCTTGGGCACAACAACAAGAATGGCAGGCGCACTGCTTCGTCCGCTTTTCCCAGGACGATTCCTCTCGCCACTTGGGTCGCGATCACGCTTCCGGAGTTCACGATGCGGGCTCGGTGTTGGTTTCAGTGGGTCTGGGCATTTCCCAGCGAGAGGATCACAGGCCTCGCCACAGTACCCATCGTCTTGTCCGCAATACCCATAGATTGAACAACATTGACCAAACGCGCTGCCTTCACATGTGAGGCCGCTGTTGCCACCGCACTGGCCATCCTGGGTTGGGCGCAGTTCCCTGGGGATTGCGTTGTTGGTGCTCGTCGCTTCTTCATGCGCCTTCAAAACTTGTTGCTGTGCGTTTTCAAGGTCGATATCTTTCAGGTCGCCAAGCTGAGGCGGCCAGGGTTTGCCAAAGTGACCGTCCGTTGGAAATTCTGGCGCATTGGGAATATTCTTCTCGCCACTAAGCCAGGGTGGCTGTTCTTCGACGTTGTCGTTGCTTTGCAGATAAATGTATTTCCCGCTGTGGCCACCGTCGATCCCGTTCAGTTCATGCAAGTTGGTGAGGTTTCGATCTTCTTCGAGCTCCTCTATCATAGTGTAGTTGGAGTATGGCGTCGTGTGGATCAAATGCTCGGCAATGTCGCAAGGCCAGTAGTTCTCGCCTGAGAATAGATGTACGTAGGGTGCGTAGTCAAAGACATACTGTGGTATTTCGCGCGACTCACGTTCTTCGTCCGACCAAGACTCTGGGTCTTCGCCTGATGTCCAAAAATCATTGTAATCGGGATGTTGGACAGGAGTGTTCTTTTCAATGTGCTGCCATGTCCAGCCAGACTTGTTCAAGTAGTGGAAGAGGCCGCAGATGCCTATCCACCTGCACATTTGCCGGTCTATCCAGAGCTTCCCGCTGTCGATCCACTCTTCATTCTCGATCATCTCGGCAGCGGTCATGGTCCTGGTAGCCTGATTGATGATGCCATTGAGAATGATGTAGGTCAAAGCCAGGGCTATGAAGCCGGCGAAACATCTTCGGCCGAAGCGTTGTGTAGGCATTGGAAGGAATTATGCGACGGAGGATGTTGGTGAGGATTATGCATTCGGTGATAATGGTCGCAGCCTGGCGCTCTTCTACCAGATCATTGGGTGTGGTGGTGGAGGCGAGTGATTGATTGTAGTGCTACGGTGACTGTGCACTGTGCACGTCTCCAGTAGTTGTACTGTGGGGTGCTGGGGTATGAATGAATCGTGGTGCAAGAGCAGTGGTGAATGCCGTGATCAGAGAGGGTCGAGGGAAGGCGATATGTAGGCAGCACAGCTCAGCTCGGCGCAGCAAACGGTGCCTGACTGGGGTGTTTCGTAGGTGCGGTGGTACGAGACAGAGAGGGTAGGATGGGAACGAGGACCGTCAGGACTCAGGACTGAGCAGAGTCGAGTTTCAGGACCCGGCAGCGCGGTTGTGCCTATTAAAATGGTCCGATCTCAGTGGTAGCGGTAGCGCGTGACGAGAGACGGGCTTAAGACCTGGCCGGAAGTACCGGACTGACAAAGGCAGCAGCGATGGGCGCGGATCCGACGGCCGATCTGTGGGAGAGCGAGCACGATAACACTAAGGCAGCCTTCTACTCAGCACACCGTATCTTGCATTGAGCGATTGACGATTGCGGGGAGGGAAGATGCTGACGATTGACAGACAGACTGAAAGATGTGGTTAAACAGGACAGGATACATGTACCTCCAGATGGTTTGGGACAAAGAGAGCAAGGGACGTGGCAGTGGATGATCAGCCACACAAAATGCTTGTTGCCCACCGCGTGTACAGCCTTAACCGACGACGATGATGATGGGCTGCAATCCTGTGGTCGAGGCCGCCTTACTTTCATTAATAATAGCACAAATCCCGTCCTGCCAGTCGCTCGGATGTCGGTACTTTGCCCGGCCCGTCAAGCTTCACCTTCACTTCTCGCTCTGCATTCGACCAATCAACGCCTGTCCTGACACCACGACAACCGCATCTATCAATCAGCAATCATCAATAAATCACTCCAACAGGTGGGTGTGCCAGCACCACCACGCATGACCGCAAATCCACCGCTGTGAAACTGCACCGCAGCACCACCAATGCTCTTCCTGAAGCATCGCACGTTGTTTCAACATCAAACGTACGATTGTTCCTCCGCTTAGCGAGCCGCCGTATCACCTTTCAGCCCCAGACAGCACGTGAACCCGACATGAACTCAGACGCCGATTCGGACTGGGAGTATGAATACGACGACACCGAGAAAGAAGACATCTACTTCACCCTGGACCTGACCACCCATGTCCCAAACGCGATCCAGGAAAAACAGTATGCCAAAAACGGCAAACTCATCGCTCCGGTCGCCTCGGAGAAAAATAGAGCGCTGACAGCAGCACATGGCGAAACGCGTGGCCACGGAGATCTGGACGACGGATTTGATCATCAGGACGCAAACGCCACATCTCACGCAGAAGCAGGTCAGCTTCAGATACTGGACCTCCACAGCGAAAAGCCATACGTCAAATTCAACAACAGCTTCTACAGCTGCTACTGGTTCACGGATCTCGGGACGCAATTCTGGGTCACCAACCCTGGTGTCGTCTCCGAACCAAAATACAGCGGCCATGTTCTCGATGTGGTCGCATCCTCTCAAACCAGGCTTGTCGCCCTACCCGCAAACTTGAAGCGCAAGAGAGGAACAATAGACTTGGAACCCACTGCGAGCCGGGCTCCAGCCCATCCGGTGGAAGTCGACAACGACGACGCTTCCGATGTTAGTGACACGGACAGCAGATATCAAACAGTCGAATACTTCGAGCAAGACCCCGAAGTCCCCATGGTCATCCCACGCACAAAGATCAAAGACCCTCACCTCGAAGCCCAAGCAAACTTCATGGAACGTCTCTCAGCCCTCAAACTAAGAAAAGGCGAAGCCGACGCCCACAAGATTCCCATGAGAGTCCCAGTCTACTACAAAGGCGCCCCCAACGCAGACGAACTCCGCGCCGCCAACGGTGTAAACGTGGATGAAGCACCCCGCCGCCTGCCGAGAGTTCCTCCTCCAAGTACCGCCACCCGCATGTCACCCACAAAAGACAACGAGAATGACGAAGGAGCCCATGCTACAGACGAAGGGTCACCTAGTGTCACCACTCCCCTTCCAAAGTTCTTCGAAAGAACCAGAGGCGGCTCTCGCGGCGGCTCTCGACGCGGAGGCGCCCCCAGTCACGCCTCGCGCCGATCGAACTTAGGCCTCGATCTCGTAGGCGACCAACCCTCCGCGATCCCAAAGAAGCGAGGTCGCAAGAGCAATGCCGAGAGAGCCCGTCTGGCAGAGGAAGCAACTGCAGCTGAAGCTGAAGATGTTGCTGAAGCCGCAGCCCAGGGCGACGCCGGAGAAGCGAGAGCCGAAGTGGCAGAAGGTGCCGCCGCAGACTCCAAGCCTTTCGTTCTCGATCCTTCGCTCGCTGGCGACGATCAGCCTCCAATCACACCCCGAGCAGCACCTGGAGAAGAACCGGACGAGGAACTGTCGCTCATTCAAGAGAGCGGGCGTCCGCCTCGCAAGAAGCGCCGTACTCCGGCGCAGATGGCAGAAGCGCGGAGACTGGAGGCGGAACGGAAAGCTCAAAAGACTGCGCAACGGATTGCGGCACGAAAGAGGTGAACGTTCCTCAGTCAGGTATGGATGGAAGCAATGAGACGAGTTAGTTCAATTCATGGTATGTAAAACTCGACACACAGAAAGCGAACGAGCTCATTGGGGTATCGTATGTCGTATTTAGACAAAAGAGGAATAGAAGCCTCAAGAACAAAAACCGCTCACATCAGAAAACGTGACTTTCCCTCCTCTCATTTCTCCTCCTCAACCTTGGCTTTCTTGCCTTTACTCTCTCCCGCAGCACCATCCTCCACAACCTTCGCCTTCCTCTTCTTCACCAGCCCGCTCAAATCATTCGCCTGGCTCGTCGCCTCCTGGATCTTCTTCGCCTGCTCCGCTTTGCTCGCGCCCTGCATAGCGCCCAGAACACCGCGCAGTGGGTCCGCTCCGTCAGGAACATCTGCGGGCCCAGCCGTTGCCAGGGCTTGTGAAGGGTTGCGGAGGTCGATGAGGCGGTTCTTCATCTCCGAGACCATAGACTTGATGTCTGCGATTGTAGAAGCTGCCGACGGCTTGCCAGAAGCTTCGGTGGCTTTGATCCGCAGCATGCAGGATGCGATGGCTTTCTCCATTTCGGTCGCGGCTTCGGCGCGCATTTCTTCGTTGACTTTGGGCTCTTCTTTCGGTGCTGATGATGAGGCTGTGCCATTCTGCTCTTCGTCTTCTGCTGATGTTACTGGAAGGGAGGCGAAGTCGACAGCGATCGCGAGCTTGTAGTGCGCTTCGGCGATCATGCCGCTCTCTTGAGGGTACAGCTGCAGTTTGAATGACAAAGCGGCTTTGGCGTCTGTGACGGCGTCGGCGAACTGCTCGTTCTCGAGCTTGATCTCGGCTTGCAAGTCGTGGGTGTCCGCCAGGCGCTCTTTGACCTGGCGCGCTTCGGGCGAACTGGCGTCCAGACTCTCTAGCTTGCGGCCGAGCAGGACGCGCGCGACGTCCAGGATCTCGTATGCAATGGCGAAGTCGTCGTCTTCTTCCTCTTCCTCCTCGCCTTCGCCCGCATCCTCGCCGTCGTCGTCTTCCTCCTCTTCGGAATCTGTCCAGTTCTCATCGCCTGTGATTTGGAAGAAAGGCTTGCTTGAGCTCGCTGCTGTTGGGTCGGCCTTGACATCCTCCTCCTCTTCTTTCTCCTCTTCGACCTCGGCCAGCTTCTGCTCTCCATTCTTCAGCGCGTCCGCAATAGTCTTGTCGGCGCCCGCCGCGCTACTCTCAGCAACCGGCGCCGCAGTCTTCCTCTTCTTGCGCTTCGGTTCTTCGCTACCGTTGTTATTCCCTGCGACTTTGCCGCCCAGAACGTCGCTCTTGCTTACGCCGAGGTGGTACAGGCAGCGGCCGTACTGGTAGAGCAGATCTGAGTTGTCAGGCGACATCTCGCCGTTTACTTTATCTTGCACTTCGGCGGCTTCGGAGTAGAACTCGGCGGCTGCGCTGTAGTTTTTGAGCGAGTATTGTTGGGTTGCGCTGGCTTTGAGCTGCTCGAGCTGGGATTGGAGTTGGGCGGGTGTGGGCTCCATTGTGGTGAATTCTGTGAGTTCGGCCATGGTGGATGTGAATACTTAGATGTGTGTTTGTGTAGGAAGAGAGAGAGAGAGAGTCGCAAGAGTAGTTCATGTATGCGCTTCAGATGTGGAGCTTGGACCTCCACTCTACGCGTCCCTTGGTCGCGTCTCCAATTGAGCGTGTTGCGGCACCCTTTCGTTTAACAGACGATAAATATTCCACTCACAACCACACACAACACAATGGACTCAATACGAAAACAGCAAGAGGCGAACGTCTTCTCGTCGTCGCCTGCATTCGGCACGCCTGCACATCCTATCATTCCTGCTTCAAAACGCCCTTTAGCACAACCTGCCTTTAGACCAGCAGTGAACAGTCCGATCCTACCCATTCTACTACCGCCGCCAACACTCCGACCTCTTGCCTTTCGAACGTTCACGAAGAAACATGGCCTCACTCTCAACGCCTCGGCTCTACAAGCTTTAGCGACTTTCATTGGCAAACATTGTGGCTCGGGATGGCGAGAAGAAGGCACAGGCGAGAGAGTCCTCGATGAGGTTGCGAAACTATGGAAGAATGAGGCCGGCCCTGTGCTTGTTGAAGATTCGACACAACTCAAGCGGATCCTGAAGACGCTCGAGGGCTGCATGGTCGGTGGACGGATCGGGGCGATCAAGTCGAAGGCTGGCATTAGCAGACAGAGCAGCTTTGCTTTTGGAGGTGATGCGCTAGGCGATGCAGCCAACGGAGACAACAGACCGAGTCTAGATGGTCGGGGGAGCAGCTACGGCCTCAGCAAGCTGAATGTACAGGAGAACGCCGAGGACGAGGAGGAATCGATCAAAGACCCACGAGCTTGGATCAAGACGATATCTGCTTTCTCTCAACCACGCTTGACGTATGATGTTGGAAAGAACCATTTCTTGCCAATGACTGCGAAGGCTTCGTTTTTTCCTAATCCAACAGAGAAGACGGCAGTATCGCGAGATCGATACAATGTCATCTACCAACGACTACTGCGGAATGAAGCCTTCCAAGCGCCTTCTTACTCGGCTAGGCGGCCGGATAGCACGAACCAGCAGTTCTACAAAATTACACCTATCGCCAATCTGCTCGGTCGGGGAGGTAGCCAGCACTTACTCCTGGGCATGCTGGACATTGCACCGACGGGCATGCTTGCTTTGAACGACCCCTCAGGAAGCATTACACTCGACCTGCAACACGCCCAATCGATGCAAGGGAACGACAGTGCGTTCTTCTGTCCTGGCATGGTAATTCTGGTCGAAGGACAGTACGAGGAAGACTGGGCAGGCGCTGGATCGAGTGGTCTTGGAAACACCGGCGGCGTCGGAGGAACGATCGGTGGTCGATTCCTGGGCTTCAACATCAGTGGACCGCCGGCTGAGAAGCGCAACGTGAGTCTGGGAATCGACCTCAAAACAGGCGACCTGGGAGGTGGTTTCGGCTGGACTGACTTCCTAGGCCTGGGTTCTGATCGAGCGGACGGACAACGAATGCGAAGACTAGAGCAGCAGCTCCTTGGTCCTGGAAGTCCCCATGCAAGCAGCGAGACGAGGCGCAAGATGGTTGTCCTTGGTGAAGTGACTCTCGACCAACCTACCACACTCCTGGCTTTGCGACAAGTCTTGCAACGCTATTCTTCGACCGACGACGACCCTCCGATGACCTTCGTACTCATTGGGAACTTCACATCAAAGGTGGCCATGGCAAATGCAGGAACCGGGAGTATCGAATACAAAGAGCTGTTTAACGAACTTGCCTCGGTCATGTCGGATTTCCTCCCTCTTCTTCGCACAAGCACATGGATCTTCGTTCCTGGAGACAACGATCCATGGGCCTCTTCTTTCTCCGCCGGCGCTTCTGCTCTTGTCCCGCGAGAAGGGATCCCCGACATCTTCACATCACGCATCAAACGTGCTTTTGCAAACGCAAAAGGTGAGCTAGGCGCCACTGTACCCAAAGACTCCGTCGACGGCGAAGCAATATGGACAACAAATCCAGCACGCATCAGTCTGTTTGGTCCAGCGCACGAAGTCGCAGTCTTCCGCGACGACATATCATCTCGCTTCCGCCGTAATTCGATTCGATTCGGTCAGGCCACACAACAAGCCGCCGACAACAACGCAGCCCAGAACTCACAAGAAGAAGACGAAGCAACCGTCTCCGGCGCCCTACCCACGATCGAAAGCGATCCCACCTCCCCAGAACCCACCAACAATGAAGACAACGACGACGACCAAATGCCAGACATCCCACCCCTGCCCTCTAACCTTCGCGCACCAGGCGATGACTACGCCACCGCGCAAGCGAAGAAACTCGTCCTCTCGCTGCTCCCGCAATCGACTCTCTCGCCTTTCCCCATGTCCGTCCGACCAACGCATTGGTCGCACAACTCGGCTCTCTCGCTATACCCTCTACCTCATGCTCTGATTCTGGCGGATGCGGAGGCTGAGCCTTTTGCGCTGACGTTCGAGGGCTGTCATGTTGTCAATCCGGGACGGTTGGTGAGTGGTGGCGGGAGGAGGAAGAGGGTTAGGTGGGTGGAGTATGATTGTTGGACTAAGAGGGGCGTTGTTAAGGAGGACTTTGTTGGTTGAGATGGGGTTGGTTGGTTGGTTGGTTATGGATGCATGTGTGGGTGGGTGGAGTTTTGGATTGTAGATTTGGGATAGACTACATAGCTTGCATTGCATGTCAGACGATTTGATGGCTTCAAAGAAACTGTCTCGTTGCTGGATCCTTTCGATACTTTCGATCAGACCCCGTGACAATACATAGTACGTTCAGCTGTTGAGCGTTTATTGATGAGGTGGTATCTCCTCTCATCAACGGTTTGACTGGCAAGTGCTTCCTCATCAATCAGATGTTGAGTACATAGTAGTTGTTGTGCTCGTTTGAAGTTGCCGCACGACGAGTTTTGTGAGCCGTCTAATGACAATATTCTCGTTTCTGTAACACTGTCGGAACAAGATATCCGCTCTCACATGCTACATGCTACCTATGTATCGTCGTACCAACAGGCAACAGCAATCCATTTTGGAGTCACCGCAGCGTCACGTGCAAGCCCAGCAAGACCGCCGTCCGGATTCGGCACGCTAGCAGACGCCGAACGCCAAGACCCGGCCAGCGCGCGAGGTACTTAACTCTTGACGCGCTCGCCGTCCGTCAAAAAGATTCCTTTCTCTTTTCTTCATTCGAGTGCACGGGCTTTAAGTACACCAGTGAGGATTCGTCCGAGGTTACTTTTTTGCTAGTTGAAAACTATCAACTGACTACTCCTGTTGGTCTTCGGATCGGCAGGGAATTTTTGGACAAACACCTCAATGAAGACTCTTTCTTGTCTTATCATTATCAACTTTCATCATGTTGCCGCGCTCTGGAGACGGAGCGGGGTCTTGGAGAAGGGTTTGTAGCTTGCTTTGCTTTGTGTTGTTGATGGGAGGCTGTCTCCCTGCTGAGTACGTCCATCATGTTGTGATATGATCACGTTAATCGAGTGCTAGAACCTGTAAACCACCGCCGCCAGCACGCGCCCGAGCAAGACTGCCTCGGATATTGACCACAAGCTGCCAGCGCGCCCCTTTTCCAAGACCGCCGTCTGCGTTGACCACATGTTATATCTATCTGCTGAAGCTAAAGTATCCCCACGAGGCCTCAAGAGCTATGTCAGGGCATCCCAAAGGGAGCAAATCACGGAGGCTGCCAAAGAGATGCCGCTTGCGCATGCCCGCATTTTAGGATGAGCGGGAGAAGAGCGATATTGGAACCTCTATGACAAGAGGCGGCATGCTACAGGCGCAAGGGTACATATATGCGCAAGTGTGCTGAACTCGTAAGTGAAGGCCATGCGCAAAGACCGAAGTAAGCACTTGTACTGATGGGGGGGTTTGTATGCGACGGTTAGTATCACGATTTCCATCTTCACATATTCCCATCTCTACAACCACAGCAGCGCCGTGCCCGAGTAGACTGAGGGTAGACTGAGGACATAGGTATGCTGCATTAGCTCGAGAATGAAGACAGGCAGCGAATACAGATCGTGCCCTCGACCTGCTGCCTAATTCACGCCACGCCTCTTTCATACCACAGCCAGTGAAGCTTCGCGCACACATCAACATCACGGCAAGCCGCTTAACGCGACCTCATCCAAAGTCACTTTACTGCACGATCAAACGCACTGCGCCGAGGTGTGTCGTCAGCGCATGCAGTGACAACAGCAAACACACCCAAATACAGCAACACCAACAAAACTCCGATGACAAGACACCCGTACATCAACAGCGGCGCCTCCTCGACGACCGAAGACTTCGTCATGGAAAACTTGGAGAACAACACTCGACTCGTCCGCGCAGGCTCGTCATCACCTGAACAGAGCGATGAAGAACCCCCGCGCGCAGAGCTGATGGCCTTGGACGACTACCTCGACAATGACAATCGCCTTGTGCGTGCTGGATCATCACCAATCCACCAGAGCGACGAGGAGCTCCACCGCGCAGAAGTGACGGCTATGGACCACGTGTATGATGGCACTCACCTTGTCAGCGCCGGGTCATCGCAGACCGCTCAAGGCGGCGAAGAACTAGACTGCGCAGACCCGATGGTTATGGACCACTTGAACGGTGACACTCAACTTGCCAGTGCCGGATCATCACAGACCACTCGAGGCGACACTCAGGGCGACGTAGAAGTCAACGGTATAGGACCAAGTCTCCGCCCAGAACTCCTCACGGCCATCTTCGCCGCCGATCCCGTACAGCTCAAGGACTTCGAAATTCCGCCCGAGTGCTTCCAATACCAAGACGAGGGAAACGAGATCTTCTCGAGGTACCTCTCCCACACCTACTTCCTCGTCAAAGTCTGGATCAGCTTCGATGCCCACGAAGAGGTGTTTTTCGAAGGCGCCAGATCGGCGGCTTGTGGCAAACTCCAGCTACCCAAGAAAGTCTACCAAAAGCTCGACAACGCAGATCCACAATTCCAACAAGTCCGCCTCGAGGTCGGCACGCCCTTTCGAACTCTTGCCACCGTAGACTTGACTGTCGAGCACCATGATGATCGCGCCAAATTACGGGCCCGCGGTAAAATGCTGCCTGGGCATGCCGACAAGGAAAGCCTGGTCGATTACATGAGGTACTGCTGTCAGTGGATCGGACGCATCGGGTTGACTGACGGCGCTGACGGCCTGACGTTCCAAGATCTCGAGGCAATCGCGTCGCTGTTTCGCCGCGATCGCGAGGTCAGTCCAGGCCGCAACAAGGATTGGGAAGAAGCAAAGTATGGCGGAGGAGAATGGACGGATGTAGGCGAGCCGCGTACAGTCAAGCGGTTCACCAATTTGTTCATCTGGTGATGATTACGCGAGGCTTGAGTTACGTCAGCAGAGCATGAAGTGCATTATGGAAACGCTGTTGGCAGAGCAGAAAAAATGGACGCTGTTGAGGATTGGAACGAAGAAGACGATACCCCTGGGCTGGCGTTTGAGCTTTCACACATACAACCATTGCGCAGAGGTCGACGCATATGCATCGGCGTTTTTTGAATGAGGGTACAAAATCGAGCAGCATGAGTAGTGGAGGACACACTTCTGGCAGCACTCGGGTATACATGGCGTTGAGGATTGGAAGGAAGGCGATACCCTGGGTTGGCGTTCAAGCTCTTACACAAACAATCGTTGCCCATAAGTCTGCGCATATGCATAAGCGGTTTCACGAATGAGAACATTCTCCCTTTTCCTTTGCTTGAAATGAAATGTCTTGTTGCCTCAGCAGTACAACAGAGGACTTTTGCCAACCTCCGAGTACCTAACCTTGTACGACAGAATTGTTTCACTGAGTCTTCGATCGAAGAACAGGTGCAGACTTTCGCGATAGTCCTGAAAGATGAACAAGTTTATATCCGACAAGGGGTATCATAAATCAACCATGCCATTGCGCCAAACTCCATTGCCCCAAACTAAGCGCTCATGTCATCGCTTCCTCCTCCTCCTCTTCCTCGCCCTCACTACTCTCCTCAACATCGCTCAGCTCACTCTCCTCCTCAACAAAAGCCTCAACATCTACAACCGGCGCAAGCAAAACCTTATGCTTCTGCGCCCATTCCCTCACCCTCGATTTATTGACCACAAGACTCCCACTCGCAGTCTTCCTCCCCTCCGCACACCCCATCTCCTTCAGCGCCATGACAACATCCTCGGGCATGATCCAAGTAGCATCGCTGATAGACTTGACGCTCACCGTCTTCTTCGCCGGCGCCTCCACAATGAACCGCGCCATTTCCCTGCACCAGTACGCCAGATAGCCCTTCAACCCTTTCGCGCTGAGCGGCTTCTCCGGCCCGCCGAATCTCCCCTCTCGCCGCCCGAGAACGTACGAGGCGCCCATGAGCATTTGGCCTAGACCTTGGCGCTGCCAGGGCGGGAAGACCAGGATGCAGGCTAGATTGTTGTTGTCCCAGCTCATTTTCTCTTTGCTGTAGAAGCCGACGACTTGGCTTTGGAGTGGGGTTGCTGGGTCGTTGTTGTTGCTCTGCTGGGAGGGCGAGGGATGTTGGACTAGGAGGTAGTAGAGGAAGGAGGAGACGTCGAAGAAGACGGACTTGGTGTCGAGGAAGAGTTTGGCGAAGAGGGAGAGGTTTTGTGCGTACAACTAAAAGGAAATTAGCCCGTGTTACAAGCAAGTCTGCCCAGTATCTTCTGCTCGTCCATACCTTATGCTCCTCCCCATCAATCCTATGAATCGCATACCCATCCTTCTCATAAACAACCTCTCCAATCGGCGCGTCGTCTTTGGCAGAACATGCTTTCTTTACACATCCCTATCAGCACACCAGTCCCAATATACCAGAAGCGACTCGGAGAGCCCGGCGAGACTCACACAATGCGCCGCATACTTCATAAGCTCGTGCGTGTAACGAAAGCACCAATGGCACACATACAGCCACTGGGTCCTGCGCCCTCCGATCAGGTCTTCCGGGTAGAAGGACGGGTATTCGGGGGTGATGCGCAGGTTTCCCAGCACGACGTTGCCGACGTTCTGAGGGCCATGCATGGGCGTTCGGACGGGCGTGCGGTGTTGCGGCGAGGTGATGGCTGGTGGGAGGGGGAGCGCCATTTCTCGCGCGGCTTGTTTATTTTTCTTTTCTCCTCTTCAATTCCTTTACGGCAAGGGCGGAGGGCGGGTTGTGCGATCGCGACTACATGGCTGGTATCTTGAAACCTGGGTGGAGGTTGTTCGAGGCGCGTAAGTTTGGGGATGAGGTCGCGTCGTCTGGAGAGGATTGGAATTTCGAGCCCGACGCGACCTTGGACTGCCTCTTCCATACAGAACACACTTGCAGTTGAATGCTAAGTTACAGATCAAGGAAAGGGTAACATACTTGTACACGTATTATCTTAGCAATATCCTACTTGTCGTCTCATCGTTCAATGCGTCTCCGGGCTCAAACTAATACCCACCTTGCTCTGTCCTGCCATCGCCCTCAACCCCATCACCCTCATGACCAGTCCGAGCGGCCTCTTCGTCGCCTCTCAGCTTTGCGAAGTATGCCTTGATGTCTTCCGCACCGACGGCCTGTCCACTTTCGGCAAATGGCGCTAGGAAAGCCTTCACCTTGTCTTTCACATGATTGTACGCCATGACGCCTTCGATGGCGCGTACACGATCCATGCTTGATAGCGCCGCCTCACCCCGTTCCAAAAGAGAGCCAGAGTGGACACTGCGACCAGCGGCAGAACGAGCATCATCTTGCTGGTGACCGTCTGACTCTGAAATTGGCGGCTCGTAGGCATCTTCTTCCTCAAGTAATTGTAAGTATTTAGCCAAGCGAGGGAAGCAGTCGGCACAGCGGCAAAAGTGGTCGCGGAAATCGTCTCGGAGGAACAGATTGATGCTCTCGGTGGGTGCGGCGGGCAAAGCTTCGTGTTTTGTTGGTGGGATTCCATTTGATGGTGCCGTCGCATCGCTCGTCACCTTACTCTCTGGGTCGGGCTTAATTTTCTTAACGTCTTGGCCGTCCTCGGGATGATCCTCGGCCTTACGCTTGTTGGTATCGGCCGGTTGTGTGATGGACTCGGTGGATGGTTCGTCCTTTACGAACGTGCTGGGTTTCGAGGGCAATGCAGCCAAGAAGCCAGATGTTCCGGCGTATTGTTTGATCCAAGGGAACGCATCAACACATTTGTAGCAGATCAAATGGTCGAAATCGTCTTCTGCAGGGAACCCAGGAGGAAGAGGTGCTTCGTCGATGTGATCTTCTTGATTCGTCTCGTTGTTCTCTGTCACTGCAGGCTCGGTCCCTTCAGCCTCTTCCTTCACAGGTTCCAATGCCCCGATCTCTTCTTGCTTAGGTTTGGGTTGAGGTTGTTGTCTAGGCACACCCATCAAGCACTCGGGATGCCACCAATCCTCTCCACAGCCGCCCTCTTCAACCGTACCGAGACCAAGACATTGGAACATGGTTCCCTTCTCCTTCTCCGGATCGTACTCATCGCAACATCCACAGAACTTGCCCTCAAAGTTCTGGTTGTACTTGTTGCCCTCCCTCGCCTCGTCTCCAATGATACCGCCCTTGAGGCCCGTCTGAGGATGTAGTCGCAAGTTGCATGGTGTCGCGCTGTTCGCCAGCCTCGTCGTGCCGCAGTCGCAGACAAAGTCTCTCTTTGAGAAAAGCTCTACAAGGTTGTGCTCGCCGTGGCAACTGATGCTGCAACTGTAGCATACACCGGCTGGCGTAAACTGCTGGTATTTGGATGCGGGCGGCGGTGTGCAAGTGAGACAAGCGAACACAGATTGTCTTAGTGGTCCGAGAGGTTTTGTGCATGTGTCAAATTGATATGGGAGAGCTTCGCGAGCGTCGGCTTCGAGTCGCAATTGTGATGAAATGTAGTCGGCCGCGGTTTGGGAGTTCTCTGAGCTCTGTGAGATGCTGTTGACGCGGTCGAGGTCGCAATTAGGTTGCTCCTGCGAGGGGATCTGAGGAGGATCCATTATCGCCTGATATTCGTCAATGGCTTCTTTGAGAGAGTGTATTGTAGTCGAGATGGCTTCACGTAAATGCGCCTGCGACACGAATGAGACACGCGAGATCGCGCTCGCGTGAACTCTAAATCAGCACTTTAACTTTAGCGCGTCTCATGTCGTTCAGGGCATCAAGAAACGCAAGTCTCCCAAACACCCCACCAAACACCACATCACACATCAAACATGAGGTATTATACGCCGCACAGCATTCACAGGCAACACCGCTGACCACTGGAAAGTTCTCCACCGCAAGCCAATATGTCTACCTCAAACCGCGCCGGCGGGCGCAAACGAGGAAGAGAGGCAGACGACGATGCCTCCTCCAACGCTGCACCACCTTCAAGTCGTACGTCTGGCCTAACAATTGAAGATATGGAGGGAGTTCAAGACTAACAGAACTGTTCAGCTCCGGCTCCGTCTTCTTCTCCTCCCATGTTTCCTCAACACCATGATATGGATGTTGAAGAGGACGATGATGGCGTTCTGGACCCGGAGGACGACCTTGTGCTCGATGTTGACGATATCGACGAGATGGTAGAAGATGATGCTGGCATCGATCTTTTCGCAGACAACTTCGAGAATGATTACAACCGCAGCGAGGCCAACCAGTACAGAGGCAGGGATATCGACGATGAGGGCGACTATGATCAGATGGACATGGCGCAACGAAGACAGCTTGAAGCCCGCTTGAACCGCAGAGACAGAGAACTCGCCCGTGAGCGTAGAATGCCACGGGCTGCTCAGCTTCCAGAAGATGACGAGGACGATGTCATGGATCTCACACGCCAACCACGCCGCAGGAGGCATCGATACGACGAAGAGCAAGAGGACGTCGACATGACAGAGGACATCAGGAACGAAGAGCTCTCGCTGGAGGCTCTCATGGACGTAAAGGCCGATTCGCTCGTGGAGTGGGTCGCCGCACCAGCCGTGTCCAGGACAATCGCCAGAGAGTTCAAGAACTTCCTCACGGAGTACACTGACGAGAAGGGCACATCGGTCTACGGTGTTCGCATCAGAACGTTGGGTGAGGTCAACGCCGAGTCCCTGGAGGTTTCTTGGGCACACTTGTCTGACTCGAAGCCGGTTCTTGGAATGTTCGTTGCTCAAGTGCCATCTTCGATTCTACCTATCTTCGATGCAGTCGCTCTGGACGTCACGCTTTACCACTACCCGGACTATGAGCGCATCCATTCCGAACTGCACGTTCGCATGACCGACTTGCCCATCTCGCTCACACTCCGCCAGCTTCGCCAGAACCACCTGAACTCGCTGCTCCGCGTGTCGGGCGTTGTCACTCGCAGGACCGGCGTCTTCCCACAACTCAAGCACGTCAAATTTGACTGCACAAAGTGCGGTATCACTCTCGGTCCCTTCCACCAAGACAGTCATTCCGAGGTCAAACTCAGCTTCTGTCAAAACTGCCAGTCTCGTGGACCTTTCACCGTCAACAGCGAGAAGACGGTGTACAGAAACTACCAAAAGCTTACTCTGCAGGAGTCTCCCGGGACGGTCCCCGCTGGACGCCTTCCAAGACACCGCGAAGTCATTCTCTTGTGGGATTTGATCGACTCTGCGAAGCCCGGCGAGGAGGTCGAGATTACAGGCATCTACCGCAACAGCTACGATGCACAGTTGAACAACAAGAACGGATTCCCTGTTTTCGCCACTGTTATCGAGGCAAACCATGTCGTGAAGAGTCACGACCAGCTGGCTGGTTTCAGGTTGACCGAGGAGGACGAAAGGGAGATTCGCGCCTTAAGCCGTGATCCTAAGATCGTCGAAAAGATCGTCAAATCTATTGCTCCCTCGATCTACGGACACGAAGACATCAAGACTGCAGTCGCACTGTCACTCTTTGGTGGCGTCGCAAAGGTTGCGCAAGGAAAACACGCTATGCGTGGAGACATCAACATCCTGCTGCTTGGTGATCCCGGAACAGCAAAATCGCAGGTGCTCAAGTACATCGAGCACACTGCTCACCGTGCTGTGTTTGCCACTGGTCAGGGTGCTTCGGCCGTCGGTCTCACTGCTAGTGTCAGGAGAGATCCTCTTACTGCCGAATGGACTCTGGAGGGCGGCGCGCTTGTGCTCGCAGACAGGGGTACTTGCCTGATCGATGAGTTCGACAAGATGAACGACCAAGACCGAACATCCATTCACGAAGCAATGGAACAGCAGACCATCTCCATCTCGAAGGCTGGTATTGTTACAACACTGCAAGCTCGCTGTGCTGTGGTGGCTGCCGCTAACCCCATCGGCGGACGCTACAACAGCACTGTGCCCTTCAGTCAGAACGTCGAGCTCACCGAGCCAATCCTGTCCCGTTTCGACATTCTCTGTGTCGTCCGCGACACCGTTGACCCTGCCGAAGATGAGCGCCTGGCCAAGTTCGTGGTCAACAGTCACGGCCGTGCCCATCCTGTGATGTCTTCGTCCCTTGGATCACAATCGCAGGCCACCGCTGCCAACGAGGATGGCATGAATGTAGATGAGCCTTCAAACCAGACCGAAGGTGTCATTCCTACAACTGAGATCCCACAAGAGCTGCTCAGAAAGTACATCCTCTACTCGCGTGAGAGGTGCAGACCCAAGCTCTACCAGATCGACCAGGACAAGATTGCACGTTTGTTCGCTGACATGCGTCGCGAGTCGCTCGCCACAGGAGCATACCCCATCACAGTAAGTTACAAATGCCCTCACTCCTTCAATAAAGTATTACAGCATACTGACCCTCATACCTTAGGTCCGTCACCTCGAGTCTATCCTCCGTATCTCAGAGGCCTTCGCCAAGATGAGACTGTCCGAGTACTGCAGCGCAAACGACATCGACCGCGCCATCGCCGTTGCCGTTGACAGCTTTGTCGGCAGCCAAAAGGTCTCTTGCAAGAAGGCACTGGCTCGTGCGTTCGCCAAGTACACCCTCAACAGGCCTGGCGCTGTCAAGAAAAGCAGGGCCGATGCCTCGAGGCCTAGTGGAGTCTCTGTTGAAGCTTAGGCTGGATTTAATGTCAATGATGGTATGCCGGCGAACTGTGGCGCATGATCGCGAATTGATGGGATACCCAAGGCGTTGATTGCTTTGGATTTTTGGATGCGGTTTTTCGGAATTGGAAATATGAGTACTGTCTGTAGTGATACTATAACCATACGCACTTTGTATTCTTGCTTCATGTACTGTGGTATGCTACGCTCTGTCTTATCGTACTATACATATCGATTTCTTGCTTCTCCACCGAATTCTCCATCTAATTCCACACCGCGCAATGAAGTCGCTCCGTCTTTCGATCCAGACATGAGCCGCTCTTCGCTCACAGTAGATGATCGTCATCGTTCTCCGTTTCGCACTCACAATGATCGGCCTCTTTCTCCAAACGACCGCAAATAATGTAGCAAGGAAAAGTTGTAAAAGCGTCACACTGGTCTCTCATCCAGCAAAGCGAAAGCACATAGCGATCTCCTCGAGATCGCTGCACTTGAACCTGGACAACTTCGACCTTCCCTGGGACGTGGAAACCTCCGATCTCTCCTGGATATCCTTCAGTAGAGGTCTGAGTCTGCCCAGGATCTGAGCGAAGGTCTAGGTGAGGCTGTATTGATGCGGAACGGGCGCCTCTGAGATGCCACACTTGATCTGGCCGTCGACGATGTCGATGTGTATCATGCCGATACATCTTTCAATGCAGCAAATGCAGATGACTCTGATTTTGATACTTTTGAAGATGGCCTGGCTCTGCTCGAACCATTTCTGGCGGCGGGTGTCGATGATGAGCTTGCCGGTTTGGCGGAAGCGCTGGTGGGCGGACGTAACGGGACCTTGCGTAGCGGTGCAGTATGTGCAGCGTACGGTGAAGCCCGTATCGTTGACGGCAGTGACAAGTCCCAGAGACTCCTTGCGAAGCAGCGATGTGGTGTGGAGGATCGATGGCACCAACATCGTACTCGCGCTTATTACCAGAGGCCCTGATAGCAGGTAGCTGTAGACGTGGTTGCGGAGCTCTGGTGGCAAGCGCATGAGAGGGAAGTGACCTCTGCGGATGCGAGGAATGCTGATGCTGTTATCCTCTCCGTTCTCGCTGTTGTCGATTTCGTTGATCTCATCAACTTCGCAGGTGTATCCGTCGGTATCGCGCATTCCGTTGGCAATGATGTCGCCGATTCCTCCGCCGTCATCGCTGCCACTGCCACCGTCTTTTCCGACGCCGGAACTGATGTCTCTCTCCATCTTGGGGACGGCAGCTGGTGGTGCTGTAATCGTTTTTGTATATGTCGTGGTGTGAAGCGAGGAAAGTCTGTGACAGAGGAAAGTCTGGTAGTGTTAGGAGGAGAAAAAGCAGGAGACATGCGCGCTTGCGTGCGAGCAAGTCACAGCTCTCGTAGGAGTAGAACATCTCTGCGGTATATCGAGCCGTGTAGTGGGAAAAGGAGGAAGGAAGGACTGTTTTCTTTTATGAAGATGAGCGAAGAAGTGCGCGACAAAGGAAGAAAGAGCATCAGACCGAAGTTTGCGTGCGAGGGTAGTGTTGACTTTGCGGTCAGTATGGACTTACCTTTGATGTTACTGGCGTGTGGTTGCTTGCTTCAATCGCAATGTTGGTGTGAGAAGGAAACAGATTTGCATGGAAAAGTGAAGCGTGTGTGATTAGGTGAAGAAGAAGGGGACTTGTGAGCGGACCAATGAGAGCTGCAGAAGTTTCGTTCGTGTGAGGTTGAGAATACAAACGGCGGCATTTCGTTGGGAGAGAGGTGTTTGTATCTGCAGAGATCTGATAAGCATGATCTGATAGGATGTAAGTGAATTGGTAGCACCATCAAAAGTGCCTTACAGGATGTACTCGTTGTGAAGTGAATACAAGCAGCTTCGTCGAACAAACGCGAAGAAATGCATGTTCGGGGCCGCTCACCCTGCTGTGCAAGTAATTAGGCCAATTATCGATGACCCGAAAAGCATCTCGTGCCTCTCGTGGCTTTGCCGCTTGTGAATATCGAGACATATCGTCTCTACACCTCAGATTCAGATGGCCATAGACCCAAGCCAGCCGCACAGCTGGTGACCTGCACCGAGATCACTGTGCCAATCACGAGACTTCCACGCCCAGCAGCCAGAAGTAAAGCCCTGTTTCTAGCACCTTCAATAGCAGCCGTGGCAGTGCTACCCACGAAACCAGCAGTAGCACCCATAAGCCAGCACTTCCAGAACGGGCGCGGCGGGAGCTCACTGCTGAGAGTCGTCGACAAGTACGTGTAAGTGCCGAAGCACATGAAGAGTTTCCCGGATTGAGAGAAGGCAGCATTCAAAGGTGGCAGGCGGCGGTTCGAGACCAGAGAATGCAGGACTACCTCATTTAGTCCACCTGCTGCGCCTCCTAGGGCTCCGCATAGTGCTGTTGGGAGTTGTAGATAGTGTGAGCTGTATGTTCGGACATGGTCGAAGCTGAGAAAGCGAATTCCAGTGCGGGCCAGAGTGGGTGCTAGATGCGATCGTACGTGTCTGACGCCAGAGATGTGTTTTGATCTCTGGGATAGAGACACGAAGGCGGCGTCCACGGGCAGAGACGCCGCGCCGGCTAGAGCGCCGGTGAGGAAGAAGGTGGCCTGCCTGGACAGTGATGGCACAAAATTTTCTTTCTTGATCTGCTCGAGTCCGGTTGCTGTCATGACAGCTTTGATGGTCGATTTTCAGACATAGATGGATGTTTGGTCTGGAAATGGTTTCGATTTTGACCAAGTCCATTTGATGATGTCACACGTCCTTCAGCTCGACAACATCCTTCTTCAACTTCACCTCGTGTCAACAACGACAACACTAAAGGAATCACCATCGAGCAAATATGGATCCAGACTGCACGCTACCCACTCATTTGATCTCAGTTGTCTGTCAAACGCGACGGCACAGGCTCCTCATAGCAATCCAGTAAACATTACAACCTTGCACTCACCACCCGCTTCAAGCAACACATCCTTTACCAGTGAACAACGCTCTCAAACTCCCTGACTCCATAGTCGCACACGTCCAAGTCGGCTAGTCCCCAACACAACACCCTGAAAGGATTCAAAAACCACCCACCCTATAATGAAAATGAAGCCCCTCCCCACCCTCCTCCTCCCAAACGCACCCGCCTGGTCCAATTGGCTCGCCACCCACCACACAACCTCCCCAGGCGTAACCCTGACTCTCGCCAAAAAAAGGCACACCACATCCCCAACAGCGCTCAGCATGGACGAAGCAGTCGAAGAAGCCCTCTGCCACGGCTGGATCAATGGACAAAGCCAGAAAATCGACGACGCCACTTTCTCGCAACGCTTCTCACCGCGCACTAGCGGAAGCATCTGGTCGAAGCGGAATGTATGCCTTGTTGAAAAGCTTGAGAGGGAAGGGCGGATGCGAGAGGCTGGACGTAAGGCGGTCGAGGCTGCGAAAGGTGATGGGAGGTGGGAGAGGGCTTATAGCGGCGCAGCGAATTTAGACGAGATGGCGGATTTGGTGGAAGCGATTAAGGGGAGTTCTGCTGGTGCTGAGGCCGCTTGGGACGATTTGGGAAAGAGTGAAAGGTCGCAGATTTACTTTCGGCTTGCTGCGCTTAAGACGAAGGCTGGGCGGGAGAGGAATATTCGAGAGTTTGTGGCGAAGCTTGAACCTGGCGAGATAGGTAGTACTCCTACTACTACTGCGGCGCCATCAGCTGCAATGAAAGCACCCAAGAGAGCAGCTTCGGAAGCTGATGGAGACAACGTGAAGGAAGGACATACACAGGTCCGACAAACGAAGAAGACAAGGTCTGGACGGCTTTCGCGGCCACCAGCAGTACCATGATTCACCTTCTACCTGCTCTATGCTGAACAACATGTGAAGCTCAATTCCCCATCATTAAAAGTTTGTCAACTCGATCTCAAAGCCAGACAGTCTAGCTTGCCATCCACCATTCTATGCACAAGCGCGCTCAATTTTCAGTTGAGCCGTAGCATCAGCTTATGTGCGCTCCTTCACCATGCAGAAACAAGTGTAAAGGGAAAAACAAGTGTCAAACTAAACCGTACCCGCAATACTGAGCTCGCGAATCTGGCCCAAGACATCCTCGACCCGCGCGTCGAGATCGCCGCTGGCGTACTGGTCGCGGGTGGAAGCGTCGAGGTATTGTTGGACTTGGGCCATGCGGCTGTAGGCTTCTGCGCAGAAGCGTAGTTGGATCTTGACGAGGGCTTCGAATGTGGGGTCGAGGTAGGGTACTCTAGGGGTTGGACATTGTTAGCTCGAATCATCATGCAGTCAGGATCGCTCTGCAGTGGGGATGTAATTACCTCAGGTCGATCAATTGTGGCAGCTCGCTCATCAACTGTTCGTTTAGCTGATCGTACGCAACCTTGGCCTGTTCCAACTTGTCAGCCTGCCTTCTCATGAAATCTAACTTCAACGGTGCCATGATGTCTTCCAGCTCGCTCGGCTCAAACCAAGGATTGTTGTTGGAGCTGGTGTCGCGAGTTTGACGTGGCCAAGTGGCTCCGCGCGTTGAGGCAGAGTCACGGAGGGATGCCACCAGATCCAGGGTAGAGGATGACTGAGAAGAGTGGATGCTGGACGGTTGTTGCTTTTTGTTGATGAGGTGGGTCGTTGACGTCGGGATGCGTGAGCGACTTTGATCTTCGAGACGCGGCCTCTTGATGATGGTAGGACTGGCTGGCGTGGTTGAGGTGTTGTTCTTCTTGGGTGAGACACCGTCAATGGAGCTGGCGCCCCGTGGAGCCGAGTAACTGCTCCAGATGCTAGACGTCCTTCCAAGAATGGTGCGTTGGCTGCGTCTGTCTGGGCTCGGCAAACTCTTCACTTTGTCGTCCTTTTCGGTAGTTCCGGTGTCCAGCTCACCCTCTTCGGGGCCCAAGCCGAAGCGCTGCCGAATACCGTTGAGGGCTTTCGGCGGCGACGGCACTCCAAGGTCGGATCCAGTTTTGATGCTGACAGACATGCTGCCTGGGCGTGATACCGAGGGAGAAGAAAAAGGAGAGTAATCATAAAGGAAATCAGGAGGGCTGACCATTTCTTGTTCTTTTTCGGTCCGAGGCAGCTTGGCCGGGTCCTTGTCGGGCTTCTCGGTAAGCCTCTTGACTTTCGAGCGCATTGAATCGTAGTCAAGCATCTTGTGGTTTCGCTTCTTAATGCCTGCGATTCGCGTTAGTAAAACCATCAAACCCAAGTCTGCAACACGTTTGTCCACTTACACTCGTTGATGTCTGGGAAGTATGCGCAAAAGCGGTTGATCGGCTCCAGTACGGTCGTCCTGTAGATGTAATCCATGAGCTCTCCGTGTGCATCCAAGTCCACCCGCATGAGACCAGCAAAGCTCCCCTGCTCGCCGCGGTTCATCTCCCACTCGATCTGCGCCAGCTCTTCCTCGTCCTCGATTCCCTTTTCGTGATCCCACGCCAATCCTCGGAGGTCAGAGGGCACACACCTGTACGGGCCATCCAGAGCTTTCACAGTCTCCGCATCCAGATCCTCGACCGCCTGCTTGTAGCTCCGACTGACGCCGTCCGTGGCACCGCTGTCGCCGTAGAAGGCATCAATGGTCTCGGCGATGCGCATTTGCGAGGCGGTCATGGCTCGCAGCGAGTCGAGGTATCCTTTGGCTTCCTTCTGCAGGCGGAGTGAGGCGGATTCAAGCGTGCGGTAGCGACGCTCTTCGACTTCGTACTGTCGGTCGCTCGTCTTTTCCACCTGGCCGGTCTTCATCATGACCTGCGTCGTCGCACGGCCGACCTAAAAGGCGGCGTTAGCATGCAGCCATATTAGTGTTTTCCACCTCTAGGCAACATACATTCTTCTTGAATCCGGACCACGACATGTTGGCGATGTCGGGGTTCGGTCGCTGTGTGGTGTTTTTAACGTGTGCGAGGTCGTTAGGGGAAGGATACAGTAAACAGGGTGATCGGCTAAGCGATCAGGAAAAGAAGGAAAGCGGTGTGTTGGTGTTGGTCGCAAACAAACACCCTTAGACTCGGACTCCACGCAGTCACTTTGGCGGCGGCTGTGAAGTCCAGCGCGGGAGATCTTGGCGGGGCGCCGTTTATGTGACGTAGCGCAGTGCCCCGATTTGGCAGTCAATTTGATTAATAGCTTTGAAGGCATCAAGTAAATTTTGAGGTGCTCATTAATTATAGTCAATGGGAAAACATCACATCTTAAACCGAGAGAATATGTGTTGACATCTGGAATATGACAAAATTAACGACAGATGCTTTCTTAGGACCCCATTCCATTCGCTAGAATAACAAAATGATTGAATTTTAACTAAGCCTTGAATCCCTTGCCCTCGAACCCAGGACGACCTCCCTTCTTCGCACCTTTAGGCTTGTTGCCACTCTGGCTCTTCTTGCCCTTACCCTTCTGGCCCTTACCCTCAGATCTGGCCTTCAGGTTAGCCTCTCTCTTCTTGTCCTTCATCTGCTTGCCCTTGACGACCGCCTCCTCGCGGTCCTTCCACTCCTTCTCGCTCTTGCTCTTGCCCTTCTCCTTGCGCTTGAGAGCCTTCTTCAACAACGACGTGTCGTCTCTGACGCGCTCGCCGTGCGCGCGCTTCTTCGCGTTCAGCCAGAGGTCTTTCTCTGCGATATCGGCGCGCTTCTCCGGGTCGAGGCCGGCGAGGCGCTTCTGCTTTGCTTCGGCGGCCGCGAGAGCGGTCTTGACGTCTTGCGGGCCCTTGCGCTTCTTCGCGTCGACGAGGTGGCTGAGTGTGGCATCAGGGGCGGAACCGTCGTCAAATGCGAGACGGGAAAATGAAAAGCTGTTTTGCTCCTCCTTCGGTGTGTCTCGGGGGGAGAAGATGTCAACATTCAGCGGGCTGCCGCTGCCACGAAGGCGCTCTTCTTGCTTTCGGTCTTCCTCCTCTTTAGCAAGACGGCGGAGCTCCTTCTTGTGAGCCTTGCGCTGTTCTTCCTTCTTCCGTCTCTGGTCCAGAAGTTCCTGGCGGGACTTGGGGTTTTTGCCGTCAGGGCCGTCGGCTTTGCGTTTGTTGCGGAGTTCCTCTATCCTTGAGCGCAAGCGGTCTTGCAGGGCTTCAGAGTCGATATTAGGGAGGTTCAGTCTAGGCGACGCTGTGCCGGAGGTTGTGGGCTTGGCCTTGGTGGCGGCGGTTGTGTCGAGCGCTGTGGGAAGAGGCTGTTGCTTTACTGAGGATTGCGACTTCTTTTGGGGTGCAGACGTTGGCTGGTCTGAGGGCGGTACTATGCTGGATGAGGATGAGGCAGTGGAGTGGTTGGCGGAAAGGTCGAAGGCTGGGCTGTCAACAGCCGGGCTTGAGGGTGCTGTCGAGGCGCCGTCGTCAGAGTCCACAAGTCCGCTCATGTCAACCTTGTCCATGTCGGACGCGCCGGCGAGTTCAGTCTGCTCGTCGTCGTCATCTTCATCTTCATCGTCGTCGTCTTCATCCTCATCATCATCGTCGGTAGGTGCCTTCTTTGATGGCTTCTCAGCCTTTGACTTTTCCTTCGCAGCACCATCAACTTCGCCATCCTGCTTCGCAGCCTTCTTAGCATCCCTCTTCTCCTTCAGCTTAGCGGCCTTCTCCTTCTTCTTCTCCCTCTTGTCCTTGCGCTTCTCAGCCTTGAGGCGGCGTCTCGCCTCAACCTCATCAGCAGTCTCCTCGACCTTCTGCCTCTTGCCACCCTCCTGCTGCTCGTCGGCGTCGACCATCTCCTCGTCGCCATCCTCCATCCCAAGCTCGCGCTTCCTCTTGAGTTCGCGCTCCTTCATAATGTCGAGAGCGCTCTTCTGATTCGCGGGGTCGAGCTTCGCCTTCTTAGCGGCGTGCTTCTCTTCCTTGGTCTGCTTCTTCGCTTTCCACTGGTCGTTCGGGTCTCGGCCATCGACTATCTGCGAGCCATAGTACTCTTGCGCAGGCGTGAGCGCGAGCAGGGATTCGAAAGCTTTGGCGTGGCTCTGGAGGCGCTCCTGTGGGAGAAAAAACGAGACAACGTTAGAAGTGTGTTGCAAGAGTTTTTAGCACAGAGCTGAGAGGTGATTTACCTCGAGGCCGTCGAGAATGTCTTCCTGTCCTGACATTGCTGAGGCGTACAATTAATTGTTGTCGTTTTATGCACGCGCTGTGAAAAGACAAACGGTAGGTAAACGCAGAGTCTCACGGCGCACCAACACTACTCAGGCCCTTCGCTTCGGCCGGTGTTGAAGAGAAGTTCAAGACGGGCCCGCTGAAATCTTGGCGCCGCCGAAACTCTAACCTTGCCGAGGCTCCACACCTTTTTTCCCTGTTATTGTCCAAAAGTACAAACATCAATGTGATCATGGCGTTGTAAGCCTCTATCTCGTCGGACGATGCGTATAGTCTTGAGTTATACTTGGGTATTGCAGTACCAGATGGCTCAAATCTGCGACTTCGTCAAGTAAGACGCCGGCTAGGCAAGCAATCTTGCCCTTGAGACAATCAGCGACAGAAAGCAGCACGAGTAACAGGCATCATAGTCTGTTTTATATATACAGGGCTTCCATCTGCCCACCAATTACAAGCTCCAAGACCAAGCCTTCTATCTCCCGTGAGTCCTCGACTCAGTAAGTATGTACAAAAAGAGAAGAGCTTCAAGAATGCTGCAGCTGCACGCCCGCCGCTCTGTGGCCCTCCACAAACTCGACCGGTGCCGTGTAGTTTGCCTTGCCGTAAGCGTAGTAGTAGCCGATGGTAAAGATGATGGTGGCGATCCAGACCAGAGGCGACCAGTTGGCGGTAGAGAGGTCGATGGGCAGCGTAGCGGGGAAGCAGGACCAGACGATGACGAAAGCGCAGTACAAGAATCCAAAGCCGTTGATGTAGATGCCAAACTTGCCGAGACCCCAGCGGGCAGGTGGCATAGGCTCGTTCCTGATGCGCTTGAGGAGCACGCAGCCTGAGTGAGTGTTAGTGAGGATCTCGTTCGATGGGCGTGGTGTTACTTGGACTTACCAATGCTGATCATGTAGGTGGACAGGAGACCTTGAACGGACAGGGAGACCAGAATCTCAAAGGCGAGCGAGCTGCCCAGCGGGATCAAGCTGAGGATGGCAACGATGGCGGATGTGGCGTAGACGGAGTTGAATGGAATGCTCCACTTGTGGTTCCTGTTCTACATTAGCTTGATTCATCGCGATACTCCAACAGCAAACTTACATCTTGCCGAGCCACCCAGAGAATGGGAGACCCTTGTCGCGAGAAAAGGCCCACATCTCACGTGCGCTGGTGGCCAAAGAGGTGATGTTACCGGCGTAGATCAGGATCAGTAGGACGACGTTCAGGAACAACGACAGCGGCCGCGAGCCAGTGTTGTTGAACAGCACAGCGTAAGGGACATCAGCCTCCAGAACACCCTCGAGAGGGCCGATGCAGAACAGCATGGCAATCAACATGCAGAAGGCGGCGACGACGTTTCCGACGAAAGACCACACCATGCATCGCGGAACGGTGACAGAAGCGTCTTTCACTTCCTCGCTGATGTGGACCACACTGTCGCTGCCAAGAGTGCAGTAGAGGACGGTGATCTGGCTGAGCATGAAGGCCGTGCCCATGCTGCCCCAGCCGCTGTTGTTCTCCCAGTGTGAGAAGACTTCTTCCGCTGTGTTCTTCGGTGCCATGACGAGAATGGGGATGAGCACAATGAAGAATCCAACCACGTGGACGATCAAACTGCCAATCTCCAGCGCAGGCATGAAACCAGAACCCCAAGTGTTGAACACGATGGTGACGAGGTTGAACGCCCACATGATCAAAGTGATCTGCCATCCTGTGCAAAAGAAGTCGGGGTTGTACACTTGGACCATAGCCTCAATTTGATAGGCAAGGACCTGTGTGCTGCCAGCGGTACCAGCGAGCCATCCAAGAGTTGACATCCAGCCAGAAGAGTAGGACAGAACCTTCTGCCATGCAGGAGGCGAGAATTCGGACACCCAGTGGTATTGACCTCCTGAGGTGGGAGCCATAGATGCCATCTCTGCAAGACTGAGAACGACGGAGAAGAAGCAGATGACTGTAAAGATGAAGCAAACGAAGAGACCTCCGAATCCGCCGTTTGCGAATCCAACAGAGAGCGAGGTCAGGATGAATTCCCAGGATGCCATGTACACAGCTGTTCGCGTCGTTAGCCGCTATATCTATAGTTGGAACGTTCATGTGAGTGGCTCTTGGGGAACAAATCAATTGGGACAGGCTGCTGCCATCGCGGCCCAAACATGTCCAATACTTTTTCCCCCTAGAGAATGGATGTTCAACGTACCCACGAAGCCTAATGCACTCCAGAAACCCCATGCTCTTTTGAGCTCCTGCTGTTTGCCCAATCGCAACATGTCGCGCTTATCTTGGTCGCCATTCTCCATGATTTCTTGGATGTCTGAGGACGAATCCATATCGTTTTTGACGCCTGTTGAACTTGCTGAAGCGCCCTTCATCTCGATGTCTTCGTACGAGCGGTCCATGGCCCGCATTCTTGAGCTCTCCGCCATTGCGAAAAGGTGTGGTGATCCAGGCAAGTAGTAAACTCGGAATTCGAATCGCAACCGGTGAAGTCCGCTTGCTTGCTCTCACACCCGGGTGTCGATGTTTGAGTCCCTCGGTCTGTCGAGAGATGGAGATCCGTGAAAGAGAAAGACAGGATGGATTCAAGACAGGGAAGAGTCGGCATGAAAGAAAGCCACCCACCTAGATTAAGTCGACCCACGCGACTCGCCTCTTCACAGCCTAATGCACGCAATGCAAGCAGGTCGCAGAACAGACTCTGCCAGTGCGGGCATGATTGGACGCAAGATACGGTCTCGATCTCTCGGTTGTAGAGGGAAGGATGCGTGGGCCGGCACTTGGGGATGCAAGCGTAGCAGGCAGTGTGGAGTCGTGGCGCGGACCCTGAAGGTTTGATTGGGTTCAGGTCCGCCAAGGGCAGCTTTCGCTTGTCTCGCTTGCGTGTGAGGCCGGGGGGAGAATCGGCCATCCACGCCATCTTCAGCCGTCTCCGTTAGATTATTATTGCAGAACACGCCCTGGCAGCCTGCCCTCCCAAGCCAGCCCGGGCGCTATGCTCTCTGCAGCTTCTCTCCCGGAAGTTCCAGTAGTGGGCGTGAGATCTGTGCATCTTCAAGCCGTCGTGCATCCTTCGTTGCGTTTGACATGGCAATAGCCTGTTTCGATCGTGCAGAAGCTCCTCAACATCTGATGGAGGTATGAATGTGGTCAGCCCAGTGCTCGAAGTAGCAAGTACGTACGACTCAGTTGATCACCAGAGACAAAGAGATATTGGCCTGGTTGGAGCCATGGAGCCACGTCGAGCCTCGCGATAGTAGGTGGTATCGTGGGGGCACTAATATCCGTAGCAGAGTTCAAAGAAAGATAGGGCTACCAGGGCATCTCGCGAAAGAGTTGCAAGCGAATTAGTCCGTAGGCAACACAATCTCCCAGCCAAGTCGGATAGAGATGCGGCTACTATGGAAGTAAGTGAGCAATAACCGTACTTCAGCACCTTCCACACATATTCCAGAAAATCCGAGTCACCCAGCCACGTGCATTCATGCATCTTACAATTCTCGTCACTTCCTTCCCGTCCTCCCTCCCTCCCTCAGCGGACACATCAATCAAAACCGGCTGCTGCCAACAACGTCGTCGGAATCTGTCCCCCGAGAGCGCTCCCTCCAAATACACCCTCATCAATCACCTAACAATCTTCCCCTCCTTCTCCTCCTTCGGCTTCTTCCCATTCAGAACCCTGTCCTTCAACCTGCCCATCCCCGGAATCAGACTATCGTTTTTCTGCCGGCTAGGACCCTAAAACAGTGAACACACCGAATCAGTCCAAGTTCCCAAAAAGTCTCACAACTCTCTTCTCTCCATAGGTAATCCATCACCCATTCTTGTAAACCTGCAAGACAAAACTCACCAGCAACCTATCCGCATCCCCCGGCTCGCCCTTCCTCAACGCAGCCATGACCTCCGCAGACTTCGCCCGGGCAGCCTGCGCCTGAGCCGAAGTCATGGCCTTCTGGTCTGCGACGTTTGCGTTGGGCGCGGCGGACCATGGGCTGGGTTCCGAGGATTCGAGCGTGTTGCCTTTGGAGGCCATTGCTTGTGGGGTGGGGTTGTTTGAGAGATGGTTTGGTTGAAGGTAGGGTCTCTGGGGCGGATGTGATGTGGGTGAGACTGTTGATGTGTTGGTATCAGGTACAGTGGGCAAGGCAGTACGCCGTTCGCCTCTCTGTTTGCGATGTGATTTCGTCGATGGTTTGAAGATAGGTAGGTACAGCATGCGACATGCCAGGCACCAAGGTAAAGGTTACGAGACTACATACATACACATGCCTCTCCACCTATATTTACCTGCCTACCTTACCTACTTTCATCATACATCACCCCACCACCGCTCACCTGACCACCTGTCCGACACTGTCCAACCATCCATGGACCATACTACCCATGGGATTGTGCGCCTGCGCCTCAAGACTTGCCCCGATTTCGCCCTGTAGCGCAAATCCTTCGGGCTTTTCCAACCTAGCTTCCAAGAAGTTGCTGAGCCTCACTCGACCATCGAGGGTGTGGATAGATCTGCATTTTCAGTTGCCAACAGTGGCATAAATACATCATACATATGCCTGTCGCAGGAACTTGCACAAGTAGAACAAGAATGGTAACATATACATGGCACGTGGCAGTGTTGAGTAAGTAGTGGAGGAAGGAAACGTCGTGAGACCGAAATCAGAAGTATACCGATGAACAAAGTTTTTGATCGCATACAACAACAGCACTCGCGTTGATCAGCACACCGAAAAAGTAGACATTACAAACAGACCAACGCCTGATAGAAGCAGTGCACCCTCCCGTTCTGTAACAAACCGGGATCTCGAGCCATTGATTTTCCCATTTTGAGCCGAGCCAATCCCCAATACCCTCACAATCACACTCACGCCAAAGCCCTCGCATGCGCGTCGAAAATGTCATTACGCCAGCCATCGGCGCTGAACTCCTCAATCTTGTCAGCGGCCTGCGCAGCCTCCTCATTCCAAAGCTTAACGATCGAGCCAGGAGCGTAGCGGTTCTTGAACACGCCCTCGCCAGACTTGACGCCGACTCTGGTGTAAAGATCCGGGTCGTCCTCGGGAGTAAGTCTTGCAGCGACGGCCTTGAGGAAAGTCATAAGGTCGTTGGGGTCGGAGATGCGAGTGGCGCGCAGACGCTCGCGGGCGTACAGCAGCTCGCGGTTGGCGGCGTGGAAGAAGTCTGTGAGAGCGGTGGCGAGTTGCTTCTCCATGGTCTTGCGCAGGATGGGGCGGAGTATGGGCTTGATGATCCATGCGAGCCAGCTGAAGCGGCTCTTGCGCAGCTTGTAGTTCAGCTTGTGGATGTTCACGCGCACGGCTTTAAGGGTGAGGATCTGCTCGAGGCGCTCTTTGCAGATCTCAACGTCGACGTGGATGTCAATGCCGCGGTCGTCGAGCGCGAAAGAGGCGATGCCCTCGTCTGTCATGCGGAGGATACCGCTGTGGGCACGCATCCAGAATCCGAGTTCGTCAGCACGGGCAGAGAGACCGTCGAGCTTGATAGTCATGAGGTTGGTGGACTTTGAAGCAGTGCGGAATCGGGCTTTCTTGAACTCGAAGTCGTTGTAGGCTTCGACCTTGAGGCGGTACGGGAGGAAGGAAGTGTGGTTGACGGTGTGGCCGGGCTCGACGATGAGGTTCTCCAAGAGCAAGTCCACGTCTGGGGTGCTAACTTCCAATCTCGGGATCGGAACATATTGGATGGCAGAAATGAACAGAGGCACGAAGACGTTGATGGCGTCCTGGAAAAGCTCCGGGTTGGCGAGAGAGTTGGATGGCGAGAGGATTGTGGCCAGGTGAACTGTCGTTTGGATCATGTTGTGGATGTCTTTGTCTTCCAACACGCTCATGACAGTCACTTGGACTTGCTCGAGAAGAGCATCGATGTCGTCGCGAAGACTGCTCTCAGAGCCAATCTTCTTACTCTTCTGGCGAAGTTCCTGGAACTTCTCTTGCGCGTTGGTGAAGAACTCGGGATCAGTCAGGAGCTTTTGCAGGCTGTTGCCAATGTCGTTCAGCAAGTCCTCGAACTCGGGATCGTTCTGCTTGTGGCTCACGACCTTCTTGATGAGTTCTTCGCACTTCTCCCACTCCTTGGTGTCGCCGAAGCTCTTGACGAAAGACCAGAAGTTTCGCAGTGCTCGGTCAGTCTCTTGGTTCTCCTGTACGTCGTCCTGTGCAGCGTCGACAATCTCCTCCGCCGCACGGGAGTAGACCTTTGCATAACGCTGAATGAGCAAGCCCAAGGTCGATACGGACTCAGTGTAGTCGTTGCGTTTCCGCAGCTTCAAGACCGCTTCTTGGAGACGGTTGAGCATTGTCTGGCCCTCATCACCGGAGAGCTTCTCCTCAGCACTGTGAACCGCGGTCTGGGCAACCTTCGCAGTGCCATTGGCGACGACCTTGCTCATCTCCCCGACCTCAGCCTCTAGGTCCTTAGCTGAAGGGGTAGGTTGGTCTGCGTCTGCGCCCACCTTTGCAACAGCCTGCTGTTCTGCTGAAGATGGCTCGATCGCTCTGCTCGCCTTCTGGGCAACTTTGCTCAAGGTGAACGCCGAGTCGCTGAACACTTCCTTCCCAACGATGCTCAGATCGTTCAAGAACACCCTGAAGTCCGAGTTGGTGAGCAACAAGGACCCGACGGTACGTATGCTCTGGTAGGCAGCCGCAGTGTCCGCCTTCGCCTTGCTGGCATTGACGCGTTTCGCAAGATCTTCCACGTCGACGTCGATCCTGCTCTTGCTCATGTACCAGAGGAGGTCCTGAATCTGATCCTTGTCGTTCTTGTGCTGCATCAAGTCCATGAACTGCTGAAGCCATCTCTTCGTGTATTTCACCAACAGACGCCCACTGTCCGAGAGCTCGGCGTCTTCTGGGTTCAGAATGTCGGCGGCGAGAATTGTGCGCAGGTTGATGATGATCTGCTCGGTGCTGGGCATGAAACCCTTGCTTAGAGCGCGGACTTGCTGGTAGCTGTGCAGCTTCTTGTGCAATTCATGTTGCATGTGGGTTTCGTCATTCTCGTATTGAGGAAGGAGCGGCTGGCGGTCGTCGGCGCTCTTGCGGCCACCGCCGAAGCAGGAGGAGAGCGACATGATGGTTGGATATGTCGCGTGAGTTTCTGGGCCTTCACAATGGGTGTCGGATAGCTAGCTCGGTGCAACAGTCTGGAGCTGGAGCTTGAGCGAGGACGGAAGGAGCTCGCGTGATGGAATTGGCGACTGTGCTGTCCTGTTCCGATGCTTTTGCAAGTGTAAGTGAGGATGAATGGAAGTCCAGTCGAGGTGAAGTCGTGTGTACTGACTGCGCCTGGCCGTCGTAGGCACAGGCACAGGCACCTTCCCCTCACCATGTTGGTTTGCCTTTGAGGCAGGTCGCGCAAACAGGCTGGCCTCGAACGCGCCAGCGTTAAAGTGACGGCATCATTGCTCATCATCGCCTGTCGGAGCATGGCGTCGCTTCCATCACATCCATTTCATCCAATCCACATCTTTGCTTTGCCATTGATGTCTCAATCACCATCGAGACATGTGTCATGTCATCCAGGCTGCCATTTAAGACCTGTCATTTGACATGTTTCCACCGTCACAGCTCCAAACAACACCTCGGTTGCTAGATACGCCCATCTTATCTTATCTTATCGTCCATGGGAGATCTGTCAAGGATGCGATTTGAAAATCCTCGATGCATGACGAGTTACAGAAAAAAGACAAAAATGCTGGAAACACGATTCTCCACCCTCACGCATCAAATTCAACGATATCTGACTGTCACTGCCAAGTTCTTTGCGCTGAATTTCCTACCACATACAGTCAATCAGACGAGATTACTACTTCAACAACCCATCCCCTCTGTTTGGATAGACAATCTCACTGGTATTGACACGTTTACGGTACTTCAGAGCTGCTGATACGAGTGTTTACTGTGATTTGATCCGGTGATATGGTCAGATCTCTCTCATAGATTCATTCTCTCTACATCTCGCTGGGATGACGGTGATTTTGACTTACGGGAGTCGCGGATACCACCGTGGATGGACATCCGACTGACGTTGGCATGAACCAAGGCAAGTGTTCTCGATTCCCTGCAACATCTGTTGCCATTAGTCAAGAAGAGCATCAAGACTGTCTGCTTGTGCATACATACGATCGTCACCACTTGACCGTTGGGCCGTTCTTCGATATAACTCGACGCTCTCGGTCCCATGCTAATAGCGAACAAGCCTTCGAGATTCTGGGGCACTGCTGTCGCTAGGTTCTACTATTGCCAGGATAAGCTCGTGCTCATCCTCTCCGCAGTCGGTGAGTAAAAGGTCGGTACCTGGAATACCTACTTGTATGCACATCGATATCTAGCACGGATTGTCACACAGGTCTCATGCAGTATCCGTCCGTCCAACGAATAAGACCTCAGCCTCGTGCTCGCGTCAATGTTAAGTCCGGCCCCGGGAATGCGTATCAAGACAATCGTGAGGGGTATGGAGCTTCATCAGCTGTCGTGCGATCAAATGCACCACCGGATAACAAAGATGTGCAACACCCGGCGGAGTCCGGACGTTGAGTTTCCGCGCGGATTCTCAGTCCCGCTCTCAATGGCAGCAGCTGCAGGTCGAAGCGTGCCACGAGGGTCGGAGTGCGTGCAAGCTAAACCTGTTGTGGTAGCATGATTACCAGCGGCAGACGAGCCGTTGTGGGGGCTGCAGCAGGGCTATCGGGTTGTTTCGTAGCTGAGAGTCAGTTTGAAAAAGTCGGCCGATGTGATCCGACAATTGACGGGTCGCGGTATGTGTCAGATGCGTTGAAGTTGGTGTCGGACTGGCTATTTTAGACGTGCGAGGAATCCGGAAGTGAGGTGATGGAGGTTGCATGCTGCTGCAGTTGAACGCCAGACTCACGCAGCCTCCGTTCAATCCATCACCATCCCCAGGCCAAGACATCAAATCGTCTGCCGGGTCTCCTCAGAGATCGCAACGGCTCCTTGCTAAGCATCTGCCTTGTCCCCAGACCGGGTCCACAGAACAGTAATCAGTCCTCCACCAACAACCTTGCACTTCCGATTCTCGACCACCGGCTTTTTGGAGAGCGGAGCAGTTTTCAGGCAAGCGCAGCGAAACCTTCCTATTCTTTATCGTGAGTTTGTGGCGGAACAGCGTTGTCGCAGCTTCGGATCGGCATATGCGCGCGCGCAGTCTAGTCAACAGCTTGTGCCTGATCTCACTGCCGTGCTTCGGCCTCGCCCACAACCCGCTCATTTAGTTACCCTCGTTCTCGTCGCCGACACAAACTCGCGCCCTCATTATTAAGGCGCTAAACTCCTCTTCCTGCTTTTTCAATGTCATTGAGCTACTTCTGTCGCTCGTCTCGCGCTTCACTCCAATCCCAATCCCTCACTCGCGCCTGCCTCGCCCCCACTACGTCCATCCGCAACCGCCTTGTACGCCAGACTCGACCAGCACACTCATCCTCCGTAGCACAGCTACTCAAAGACACCATGGCTCCTCACGCAGACGACCGCCCTTCCGCCAACCTCGCCTACTCTCACTCCGACGGTCCTACCCGTCATGTCCACCCTTCGCCGTAAGAATCGATCCAGCTTCACCAGAAGAGCTCCAATGGCAATGCTAACTTTCAGCACAGTCCCGACTACGGCACTGCCAACAAGAACGAGGCCAGGAGGTACCTCAGGACCTACGGTCTCGCCCCGCCGGGTGTCGACAGCTACGAGAACCAGATGAAGAGATGTAAGGAGCGATATCGGAACACTACAAAATAAAAAGTTGGAGCTGAACTGACAATTGCGTAAAGGTCTCGGTCTGCTCGAGATGAAGAAGACGCCCATTGAGAAGTACCAGTACCTTTCCGTGCTGCGTAACACCAACGTCCACCTCTTCTACAGACTCCTTTCCAACAACATCAAGGTTTGTGAAAGTCAAAAGCCGGATCGCCAAGAAGTGAGGTCTGACAAAACCACCTACAGGAGCTTACTCCCCTCATCTACACTCCCACTGTTGGAGAGGCTTGCCAGAGATGGTCCGAGATCTACACCCAACCCGAAGGTAAGATTCCCAAGACAATAGAAGGAATTGCAAGTGCTAACCTCTAGCAGGTCTCTACCTTTCCTTCAGAGACAAGACAAACCATTCCACCCGCAACCAGAACTGG